>BQNB010108204.1:0-23004 GCA_026074375.1 Tanacetum coccineum | reverse complement strand
TGCAAGAAGCAGACGATTGTGGCAAATTCTACTACTAAGGCGGAATATGTTGCAGCTGCTAACTGTTGTAGGCAAGTACTATGGATACAGAATGTAACAGCCCCATAAAATCACAACGCAGCAGAATACCATTTGGGGTGTTACTTCATAGTATAAAGTACAAGTTACAGAAAACGACCTCAAAAGAGACGTTAATAAAATGTCACATTCGATTAAATTTTCAGAGTAAAATCAGGTCCCAATAATTTATAATTTAACAGGATTACAGGAGTTTAAACATGTCTCATTTGTATATTTAAAGAAAAATGGTTGTCGAATGTGAAAAAGAATGAGTCTTTAAAGTTTTGATATCCACGCGACTCGAATGCTCCCAATGCTCAGCTAGCAATATAGTAACCTGAGAAAATACATGCAAAAATGTCAACAATAATGTTGGTGAATTCATAGGTTTAAGTAAAAGCAGTATTGAAATAAATCAATAAGTATTCAGTAAGAAAGGTAGCGTTACCACATTTCAATGAATTATTTTCGAAATCCAAGTAGGGATTCAATAAATCAACAAATGTTTAGTAGTGGACCACAAGGTTTAAGATCAGCCAGCGATAGTGCAATGAATGCAATGTCAAGTAAATGAATTAATATGTTATCGCATTAAGCTCATGCCACTGAAACGTTAACTAAGCATATAAAATATGCATTTAATTTGCCCCCACAACTAGGTAATATTGCAATATACCTTAAGAAATTCTCAATACATGTCCTTTAGGGGTGATCGCGCCATGGATGTCACAACCCCAGACAGGGCAGTCACGGCCCAATAGATCTACTTTATGTATTAGCGCTCACCCATCATAGGCAATTGACAGTGCATGAAATTAGGGGCCTTTTTGCAATAGGTACTCATGCAGATAAACTCATAATCTGGTCAAGTATACCCTTCAAACACTTGTGTCTAATTTAAAATAAGTAATATGTTCAAAGCTCTCGGTTTTGTAAATAGATATTCAATGATCTCAAATCGTGCAGTAAGCAAATCAAGCTTTAATAAATTCATTGGTAAACAACCAAGTATCAAACATGTATTAGAAATCATGTGGTAGGCAAGTAAAAGCTTTAGTAAAAACATTCATGTAACGCTTATGTAGTAGTAACCAATAAGTTATTCGGTAAAACAAGCATGTATTCTCACCCCAAAAATAGTTTAAGAAAACCATTAAAAGAGAAAAGGTGGGGCTATGAACTCACCGTAAGTCGAATAAGTGACGAGGATCGAGAAGCTGAATATATGAATCAAGAGATATCACCAACAATCACCGAAAACCTATAGGATGTGACGCGACTTAGTATAATATATAAGTAAGAACAATACATAAGAAAATTTGACGAGTATAGAATATGTTTCTAAGATATGCATGACGTTGAACCTAGACTTAACCAAGGTATTTTTACTCCCAAAATGGTGTGTGACCTGCTCTTATATATATATTTAAACATCTACCAAGTTTCGCCATCTAATTCCAATTTTAGAAATGGTTATCTATGCATTTACAATTTTTAGCCAAGACTTAAAAACTGAAATTCTGGAAGTGACTCATGTTCATGGACTTGTATATCCTAATCTATAAATGTTACAAACACATGGCCTTCACTCTTGGAAAGCACTTGAAATCTAGTTTCCATAACCTTAAGCCAATCAATCAAACCATTTACCAATCCACGGGAAATGGATTTTTACTAATCGTAAGTCAAATCAGAAAGTTGAATGAATTTCTAGCGCTTACGGTTTCGGCCATAAATCCTAATTTATAATAGCTATCAAGTTGAATCCAAAGGGATATGAAATATTATGGCATCTAATGTTCAACCATGTTTTAAAACCAAATTTTATTATATAAGAACCTAGAGCAAAACATGTTTCCCAACCGCCGCTCCAGATTTGACCTTCTTTCGTAAAAAGGCCATATCTCCTTCATTCGGAATCGATACAAAACCATTTAATTTTCCATATGATCCTAAGAATTATATCTATCCTACCATTTCTTTTATTTATAGACCCTAAGCCAAAAATATTGAGAAAATCCCATGTTTTCCTACTGATATGGAAACAGTCCCTAATTCTACCCAAAATTTTCACTGAATTTCTACTCCTTACGAAAAAGACAATAAATCCTAATCTATAATAACAATGGACATGAGGCCAAGTGATGGAGCTTCCCTAGGATGTCTAGTACAGGTCCATGTTTTAAAAACCCAACCTTTAGTTCAAAAATTTGGTGATAAACATGTTTTCTAATCAAGAGTCCAGAACTGACCTAGTTTCGTATTTTGACCATATCTCCCTCATACGGAGGAATTGGTTGAGCATCCAACTCACACATGATGCTAATACCCATATCTATTCACCCATATAATTATCTTATAGGTTGCAGGCCAAAATTTGAGGGAACAAGCCTCGTTTACCTGCTGTCCCAAAACAATCCACAATTCCTACCTCCAATTCCATCAATAACACTTCCAAATTAGCTATTGATCAAATACAAAGCCGAAACTTAACTTAATAACATATCCTATAACCAATTAACTCTCAAGAACATGATCATTCTAAGATCAAATATAAAATACTTGCATTATCAATAAAATCCAAAAATCAAGAACATGCATCTCTATAAAAATTAAATAACAATCTAGGGTTTTTAAGGAGGACTTACAACACTAAAAGGAAGAAGGAAAGTGATCAAACACAACCCTTATATGGGTGTGTGTTGGCTGCCGAATCCACCAAGGCCAAACCAAAACCAATCAAACTTTTTAATATACCCAAAACCTTCTAAAATCAAACCCTTGTAACACCAATTTCACTTAATTAGATCAAAACCCTTTAAAATCAAAAATCAAGAAATCAAGAACTTTGAAAATAAATCATGCATGGTGGTTATTTGTTGTTGGGGAATGATTTGGGGTTGATTTATGATTGATTTAAGGTTGATTGGGAGTTAATTGGAAAATATTTGGTGGTGATGGTGATTTGGGTTTACTATGTGTCGAACAGTATGAGAGGAGAAGAGACAGTGTTTTTTTTATAACTGAATTTATGGATTTTTATGAGGGGTCAAGGCTTTATATAATAGTCAAACATGTCTAATTAAGTTCTAAGGAGGGTGTTTGGTTTATGATTTTGTTGGAGTAAAAAGGGTAATAAGAGGGTGTTTGGTTTAGCTTATTGTTGTAGTCAACAAGGGGGAGTGTTTGGTTTTATATGTTTAGTAGGAGTAAAATTAAATAAGGGGGGTGTTTGGTTTCTAGTTTTGATGGAGCCTAAAACAATTAAAGAGGGTGTTTGGTTTATATGTTATGTTTATAACTTATATATATATATTTTTTAAACATTTATTCCAAAATAAAAAAAATTTAAACACGTAGTTAGGATATTAAAATTTGTAAAAACACTATTTTGACGTGGTTTCGACTAAAAGCACGAAAAAAAGACGAAAAATACAAAATTCAAAATAATTAATTTCTCGGGGCTAAAACATGAAATTATCGATTTCTCAAACGCTAAAGCGGATAAATATCCTAAGAACGATTCGTAAATAATTAAAACGACGATTTTTAATAATATCGACCAAAACATAATAAATAATTTTCTAAAATTTTCAGAGAATAAGATAACGCTCAGGATGAATTATTGATCTTAAATTCGGGTTGTTAAACAGAATCAGATGATGGATTATGGCTTTAATTTCATGAACACCAAAATCCATATTGACAATGAGAGTACCATATGTATAGTCAAGAATCCTGTCTATCACTCAAGGACCAAGCACATTGAGATTCACCATCACTTCATAAGGGATTGCTATGAGAAAAGATTGATAGATGTAATCAAGATTCACATTGATGCTAATGTTGCAGACCTTCTCACCAAAGGATTTGATGTCACAAGATTTAATTTTTTGGTGGTTAACATTGGAATAATCAATCTATAGCTGCATTAGTTCAGGGGAGGCAAGTTAGCAGATTACTTTGTTGTACAGTTTGTGAAATATTTTAGTTACCAGATAGATTTTAGTTGAGATGATGATTTTGGATTCATTCTATTCATTGGAATGAAGATTGAGGGCTACATATGGTGCTGAGTTAGTTAGTGCTGCCAGTTTGGTTAATACTGCCAGGCCAACACTTAGTACTGCCCGGCTTGGTTAGTGCTGCTCAAAAGCATTTAACTATGGTGTTGATGATTGGATTGGGTCAAAGATGCAGTTTGGATTGGATTTGAGGGTACTACATGGAAACTAACAAGTTAGTACTGTCAGGCAAAATATCAAAACAACGTTACGATAGGTAAAAAGGAGTGTCTACTTGACGACATGATTCTTCAAAATCATAAGAAGTAACAAGAAGAGTAATGAGACTTATGTCATCATGTTCCAAAGTGTGAGTGGCCAAAAGACGGCACGATCCAAGGTGACAAGATAAAGTCGTACTCCCATCAATTGGAAGAATTCAAAACAATGGATTACAAACACAACATACGTGATTCAAAACCATAAGAAGAGTGTTCGGACTCAGAGTCGAACAATAAAATAACTAGTAGAATTGAGAAAGCACACCGAATGTCAATATCATCAGACGAAAATAAAGTAGCGTAAATGCTTCGGAGATCACCGCATCGCCTCAACAAAAATATTGAAGTAATACGAACTCATTTAAGACGTACATTAGTACTATAACACATATGTAAGTAATTAATTATTTTGTAGACGATTCGCATTTAGGTTAGATTAGCACAGGCAGCCAAATCAAGTTCATTGAAAAGCATCGTAAATTATACGCAACATGCAGGTAGGCGTACCCACGATCCAAATTCTAATCATACGTTAGCCATAACACCAAGGCAACACAACGACCATACATAGTTAAACTCACTCAAATCACTTCTATATAAATAGACGGCAATCCAAAAGATGAGTATAAGAGATCGAAAAGAAAGTAGCTCATATATGTACGAGATTCTTATATAACACTAGTATTGATGTTCAAGTGAGAAAATAAGAAAACAGTAAGTACGCGATAATCGGGGTGGTCAATATATAACCGACCGATATAAGGCAAATAGTATGACGTCATAAGATAGACGTATGAGGGTGAAATCATAACCAAGTATTATATAATAATTACTAATGTAATAGCAATAAGGATGCAAAAGGGAGCATATAAGTTACCAGGGAGTAAGCGCGTGTGGATATCAGACAATGGTGAAAGACTCTTAAAATTTTTCAAAAAGCGGTTATAGTCTAGGTTTTGAAAATGACATAGTTCTCTATAACCAGTGCTCTGGTACCAATCTGTAACACCCCCATAAAATCACAACGCAGCGGAATACCACTTTGGGGTGTTACTTCATGTATAAAGTACAAGTACAGAATACGGCCTCAAAAGAGACGTTAATAAAATGTCACATTCGATTAAAATTTCAGAGTAAAATCAGGTCCCAATAATTTATAATTTAACAGAAGTTACAGGAGTTTAAACATGTCTCATTTGTATATTTAAAGAAAATGGTTGTCGAATGTGAAGAAGACTGAGTCTTTAAAGTTTTGATTTTCCAAGCGCACGTCGAATGCTCCCAATGCTCAGCTAGCAATATAGTAACCTGAGAAAATACATGCAAAAACGTCAACAATAATGTTGGTGAATTCATAGGTTTAAGTAAAAGAAGTATTGAAATAAATCAATAAGTATTCAGTAAGAAAGATAGCGTTACCACATTTCAAAGAATTATTTTCGAAATCCAAGTAGGGATTCAATAAATCAAGTAATGTTTAGTAGTGGACCACAAGGTTTAAGATCAGCCAGCGACAGTGCAACGAATGCAATGTCAAGTAAATGAATTAATATGTTATCGCATTAAGCTCATGCCACTGAAACGTTAACTAAGCATATAAAATATGCATATAATTTGCCCCCACAACTAGGTAATATTGCAATATACCTTAAGAAATTCTCAATACATAATGTCCTTTAGGGGTGATCGCGCCATGGATGTCACAACCTCAAACAGGGTAGTCACGGCCTAATAGATCTACTTTATGTATTAGCGCTCACCCATCATAGGCAATTGACAGTGCATGAAATTAGGGGCCTTTTTGCAATAGGTACTCATGCAGATAAACTCATAATCGGGTCAAGCATACCCTTCAAACACTTGTGTCTAATTTAAAACAAGTAATATGTTCAAAACTCTCAGTTTTGTAAATAGATATTCAATGATCTCAAATCGTGCAGTAAGCAAATCAAGCTTTAATAAATTCATTGGTAAACAACCAAGTATCAAACATGTATTAGAAATCATGTGGTAGGAAAGTAAAAGCTTTATTAAAAACATTCATGTAACGCTTATGTAGTAGTAACCAATAAGTTATTCGGTAAAACAAGCATGTATTCTCACCCCAAAAATAGTTTAAGAAAACCATTAAAAGAGAAAAGGTGGGGATATGAACTCACCGTAAGTCGAATAAGTGACGAGGATCGAGAAGCTGAATATATGAATCGAGAGAGATCACCAACAATCACCAAAAACCTATAGGATATGACGCGACTTAGTATAATATATAAGTAAGAACAATACATAAGAAAATTTGATGAGTATAGGATATGTTTCTAAGATATGCACGCGACTTAACCAAGGTATTTTTACTTCCAAAATGGTGTGTGACCTGCTCTTATATATATTTAAACATCTACTAAGTTTCGCCATTGATAAGTGTAAAATACACATATCCTTTTATGATTAAAATAACCCAATTAAACCCAAAACAGCCCAAAAATGGCAAAAATATGCTTGTATTTGTGTTTTGTGTGTGCAGGTATGGATATATCAAAAATCACAAGAAAATAGTCAAAAACGAGCAAGCACGGACACGAGAATCAGAAGAGTATAAAAAGAAGCCAAAGAACCAAAACCTTAGCCTATTTCCTTTTATAACAACCACAAGGGCTAAACTTGCATTTCTCGAAAGTTATTTATAACATGAAAAGGAGAAAAAGAACACAAGGGCCAAATTTGCAAATTCCTCAAAATATAACAGTTTTAACTGTCTAAAAGAGGCGCGAAACCCATTTACCGTTCACCCATCTTCCTCGTGTTTACCCAAGGTCAAAATCATAGGGCTTTTCCAACTTGAGGGGTCAAGAAAGTCAATTCATGGAATCTACAACGCAATGACAGGGTCAAATTAGTCTAATAAAGGGGATACTTAACCTTTCTCAAGCTCAAGCCACGTCAATCATAGAGAATGCACAATGGAATGTGGGTTTTTGTGCTAAAACACTCACAAAAGAAGCACAAACGTCACAAAAGAGAATGACATGTTGGCAATCCTCAGGTGTCTACAAATCAATCCAACGGCTCAAGACCAAAATCTAATCATTGAAGGAATTGATTGGCTAAGATTGAAAGTTTGGAAAGCAAGGCAAGAGGGCTAGAATCTTCTTTGTTAGGCTATAAATAGAGCTTCACCTCTCACACACACACTATCTAGGTTTTTAGTAGTTTTTAGTCTAGCTTAAATTCGTATTTTTTAATGTTTTGTAATCTTCTTTTTAAGTAATGTAATCAGTAACTTTTATTAATGAAATTCAGTTTAAAGCTCTTTAAATCTCATTTTTAAGCTCTCATTTAAATTCTCAATTATTAAGCTAAAGCTCAATAAGCCCTCATAAGCTCAAGTTCAGCTCTAATGAGTCTATAAGCTCATAATAGAGCTTAATCTTCCTTAATCATACTTTTATACTTAAAATCAGCCTAAGTTCTATTAACCTTTGGATTTGAATTCATGGCATTATTTGGAAGAGAGATCAAAACTGGAAGGATCTCTATGGACTTAACTCCTAGCTTATTAATAAGCTAGGAGAGCTTGTAGCTGCCTTTATTGGTCCTCTTGTTTAGCTAGAGGAGTTTGTAAGTTTCTCTTTAATTTCCTTTTACTCTAGCTTTAAATAGTGATCTCATTGCTTTCTATATTTAGATCTGCTTATTTGCTTATTCTCTTTGCTTATTAGTGCTTATTTGAGTTTTATCTAGCTAAATCATCATAGTTGTTTATCTGTTTTTTACTTTCTTAGTTTGAATCATAGATTTTCATATAATTGTCTTAAAAACCTCTAAAAAACCAAAAATATAGTAAAATAGTTTAAGTCTTAGATTATTGCTTATTTAGTTGTTAAGTCATGCTTATTAAAGTAGTTTTAATCTGTTAATTGTCTGGTATTAAGCACTTGTTTACTAGATTTCAAATTTAGTAGCCTAATCAAAATTGTCTTAGTCTTAAAAAGGTGTTTGGTTTAAGCTACTTTGACCTCCTAAAGTCAAAGTGAGTTTTTGACATTGCTTGAGTTAGCTTAGTTTTCATTTAAGATTAGTTTTCATTTAGTTTTTATAAGTTAGAGTTCAATATTTCAGAAGTTATGGCTTATTTTACTCATCTCAGCACCAGGGTACTTTTAGGGTTAAAGTTACATGGCTTAATTTTGAGATAGGGACTCTAGGCTTTGATTGTGCTTAAATATAGTTTTAACTCACTCATTTGAGAGTGTATAGAGTAGTGGTAACCCTTAAGGAAGCCCGCATTTAGTCTTTGTGGTATTGCCAATTGCACCAGCAGTACTAACATAAGTTAGTACTGCTGACATTTGCTGACATTCAAGCCCCAATTTGAGCCATCAAAGTTAGGATTTAGTAGCTTATCTTTTAGTATTTTATAGTTGGGTAATAGCTTAATATAGATTTGGATTTATTGCTTATTAGTTTAGTTTAATTTGCTGCCAAAATTCACCAAAGTGCACCAGTACTAACTAACAAGTTAGTACTGCTGTAACAGTTAGTACTGCTACCTTTGGCTTAATTTTTAGTTAAGTAAGAATAGGATTTAGGAACTTAGATTCAAGTAGGTTAAGGTCTAGTTATAGCTTAATATAGATTAGGACTTAAATTTCATTTTCTAGCTTATTTACCTAGCTTAATTTAGCTGTAAAAATCACAAAAATACTTAAAAAACCAAAAACAGTAGGTAGTAATTTAGCTTATTTAATTCTGAATCTTAGCTTAAGATAGTATAAGTTATAGCTTAAATAGATAGATAATAATCAGTTTTATAAGTTTTTAGTAGCTCAAAGTCTAGATTTTCTATTTGAGTATTTTAGCTTAATTAGATTTTTGCTTATTGCTTTTGTTTTCTGAGTTTGCCTAGTTCATGATTAATTTTAGTAGCTTAAAAGGGTTTCTAGCTCTATTTTCTTTTCTTAATTAGCTTAAGCTAGTCATAAGCTAATTAGAACTTCTTTCCTTTTTCAATTTGAATTAATTTTGAGTCTTTTATAGCTTATTTTCTAAAACCAAGAGTTAAGGCCTCCTTTCTGAGGTCAGTTTAGAAATAAGCTCTTATTGAGCTTATTTGTTATTTTCAGCCCAAGTAGCTTTTATTAATTTTGTTCCCACTAGCTTCCTTTACAACTTTGCTCTTTCAAGTTTTTAATGATAAGCACTTTTAGAATTTGAGCTTATAATTGGACTTTGGTTGTTATCGGGGTAGGTTCTCAGGGACCATTCTTGTAATTTTTCTGTTTTAGTTGTTTCTTAGTTAATCCTTGCCCGTTAAATGTTTTAGCCCCGTTAGCCCTTAAGTCTTTTACACAGTTAGTCCCTAAGTTAGTTTTTAATTAGTTTTATTTAGTTTTAATTAATAATTAGGGTTAGGTTTTAATTAGTTTAATTAAACTTTTATAAAAAAGATAAAAATTAGGGCTTTTATTTTTAGAAAATTTCTGCACATTTTTTTTAATTAGTGTAATTTTTATAAAAATTTTAGGACATCAGTTTTAAGAGATTTATTATTTTTATAGTTTTTAATTAGTTTAAATTTTAGAAAAATCACATCTTTTAATCTAAAAAGCTAAAAATGTTTTTCTTTTTCCTAAAATTTTCTTTTATCCTAATTTAGGTTTAGAATTTTAGTTTACATTTTTAGGGATTAAAATTAGTTTACTTGCTTAATTGTCACGTTTAATTTGTTTCCCGTATTAGTTTAATTGTTTTTAATTGTCCATTTTAATTGTTGCTTTAGATTATCAAATCATCCATTTGCTTATTCAAATCATAATCCAAGCTTAAACAAGGTTTCAATTTCACTAGTCGTTGGGGAAACGACCCGGGTGATCATATTTGCCCGGTTTAATATACGTATTATATATTATATTATATATTTTTGAGAGTGAATTTTATCAAGGGTAACTTGGTAATTTTCTTAATTCCTCTTTTAAAGTATTATATTTTATATATAGTTTACGTGTATAAAACTTCATCAATCAGCCATCTAATTCCAATTTTAGATATGGTTATCTATGCATTTACAATTTTTAGCCAAGACGTAAAAACTGAAATTTTGGAAGTGACTCATGTTCATGGACTTGTATCTCCTAATCTATAAATGGTACAAACACATGGCCTTCACTCCTGGAAATCACTTGAAGTCTAGTTTCCAGAACCTCAAGCCAATCAATCAAACCATTTACCAATCCACGGGAAATGGATTTTTACTAATCGTAAGTCAAAACAGAAAGTTGAATGAATTTCTAAGTTACGGTTTCGGCCATAAATCCTAATTTATAATAGCTATCAAATTGAATCCAAAGGGATATGAAAGCTTATGATATCTAATGTTCAACCATGTTTTAAAACCAGATTTTATTATATAAGAACCTGGAGCAAAACATGTTTCCCAACCGCCGCTCCAGATTTGACCTTCTTCCGTAAAAAGTCCATATCTCCCTCATCCGGAATCGATACAAAACCATCCAATTCGCCATATGATCCTAAGAATTATATCTATCCTACCATGTACTTTATTTACAGACCCTAAGCCAAAAATATTGAGAAAAGCCCACGTTTTTCTACTGATCTGGAAACAGTCCCTAATTCTACCCAAAATTTTCACTGAATTTCTACTCCTTACGAAAAAGACAATAAATCCTAATCTATAATAGAAATGGACATGAGGCCAAGTGCTGGAGCTTCCCTAGGATGTCTAGTACAGGTACATGTTTTAAAATCCCAACTTTTAGTTCAAAAATCTGGTGATAAACATGTTTTCTAATCAAGAGTCCAGAACTGACCTAGTTTCGTATTTTGACCATATCTCCCTCATACGGAGGAATTGGTTGAGCATCCAACTCACACATGATGATAATACTCATATATATTCACCCATATAATTATCTTACAGGTTTTAGGCCAAAATATGTGAGAACAATTCCCGTTTACCTGCTGTCCCAAAACAGTCCACAATTCCTACCTCCAATTCCATCAATAACACTTCCAAATTAGCTATTGATCAAATACAAAGCCGAAACTTAACTTAATAACATATCCCATAACTAATTAACCCTTAAGAACATGATCATTCCAAGATCAAATATAAAAAATATTGCATGGATAAATAAAAATCCAAAAAAATCAAGAACATGCATCTCTACTAAAATTACATAACAATATAAGGGTTTGTAAGGAGGACTTATCAACACTAAAGGAAGAAGGAAAGTTGTTCAAACACCTTAGTTGGTGGTGTTAGCTGTCGAATCAACCAAGGCGCAAACTAAAACCAATCAAAACTTTTTAATATACCCAAACCTTTTAAATCCAAACCCTCTGTAACACCAATTTCTCTTAATTAGATCAAAACCTATTAAAATCAATTCAGGAATTCATGAACTTTTGAAAATAAATCATGCATGGTGGTTATTTGTTGTTGGGGAATGATTTGGGGTTGATTTATGATTGATTTAAGGTTGATTGGGAGTTAATTGGGAAAAAATTTGGTGGTGATGGTGATTTGGGTTTACTATGTGTCGAACAGTATGAGAGGAGAAGAGACAATGTGTTTTTTTATAACTGAATTTATGGATTTTTATGGGGGGGTCAAGGCTTTATATAATAGTCAAACATGTCTAATTAAATTCTAAGGAGGGTGTTTGGTTTATGATTTTGTTGGAGTAAAAAGGGTAATAAGAGGGTGTTTGGTTTAGCTTATTGTTGGGGTCAACAAGGGGGAGTGTTTGGTTTTATATGTTTAGTAGGAGTAAGATTAAATTAGTGGGTATTTGGTTTCTAGTTTTGATGGAGCCTAAAACAATTAAAGAGGGTGTTTGGTTTATATGTTATGTTTATAACTTATATTTTTACTTTTATTTTTTTCTAAGACATTTATTCCAAAATATTTTTTTTAAAACACGTAGTTAGAATATTAAAATTTGTAAAAATACTATTTTGACGCGGTTTCGACTAAAAGCACGAAAAAGACAAAAAATACAAAATTCAAAATAATTAAGCTCTCGGGGCTAAAACATGAAATTATCAATTTCTCAAACGCTAAAGCGGATAAATATCCTAAGAACGATTCGTAAATAATTAAAACGATGATTTTTAATAATATCGACCAAAACATTATAAATAATTTTCTAAAATTTTCAGAGAATAAGATAACGCTCGGGATAAATTGGGGTTGTTAAAAAGAGCTAGTGCAGAGTACAACCACAACAACACCTTCAATAATACCCAAAGCTAAAAGCATTACTTTTAGAGACCCTAGTGAATCTATAACAAGAACAACACTAACACCAATACCTTCAAACATCAAGGATAAAGGAAAAGCTAAGATGATTGAACCTGAGAAGCCTTTGAAGAAGAAAGAACAAATAAGACTTGATGAAGAACTTGCTTTCAAGCTACAAGATGAAGAAGAAGAACAATCAAGACTTGCAAAAGAGAAGGCTGAGAAAGTTGAAGAAGCCAACATTTCATGGGATAATGTGCAAGCAATGATAGAGGCTGATAGGTTATTGGCTGAAAGATTACAAGCAGAGCAGAAAGGGAATTGACAGTGAGAGAAGGCAAGATTGTTGTAGAACTTTGGAGAAGAGAAAGAAAAACTTTGCGCATTAAGGAGCTCAAGAAAAGGAGAAAAGCACAACTAAAGCACAAAGAAAAAGTAAAGTTGTCAACTTATCTGAAAACATGGTTGGTTCAGAAAGGTAATAGAAGAACAAGTCATTTGTAGAAATTCAGAAGTTATTTGATAAAGCCATGACAAGGGTAAATATGTTTGTTGATATAGATACTGAGTTCATGAAAGAGAGCTCAAAGAAAGCTGAAGCAGAGATGGCACAAGAGAGTAGTTCTAACAGAGCATAAGAAAAGCTAGAATAAGAGGTAGAAAAGAAATTGAAAATAAAAGATGATAAAGAGAAAGAAGATCCTAAACAATGCTTTGAGATTGTACAAGATGATGAAGTGGCAATTGATGCTATACCCTTAGCTACCAAGCTTGCAGTTATTATTGATTACAAGATTCACAAAAAAGGAAGGCAAGGCTATTATGAAATAATGAGAGCTGATGGAAGTTCCAAGATATACTTATTGTTTAGTCAGCTAATCAAAAGCTTTGACAGAGAAGATTTGGAAACTCTGTGGAAGTTGGTTAAAGCTAAACATGGGAATACAAGGCCAGAAGAAGGATATGAAAGAGTTCTATGAGGTGATCTAAAGACTATGTTTGAACATCATGTAGAAGATCTAATATGGAGGAATTTACAAGGAAAGAAAGTATTGCTTTGGAGGCTATATGATTCCTGTGGAATACACTTTGTGAGGTTTGAAGATATGCATGTCTATATGCTAGTTGAGAAGAGATATCCCCTTACACCTGCAACAATCACTGATATGCTAAATAAGAAGCTGCAAGCTGACTATTGGAATGAAATGTGTTATCAGCTTCTTAAGCTTATGACAAAACAGCTCAAGAAACAGTGAAGTGTTTGGAAGCATCCTCCTGGTGATTATGAAGCTTTTAATGAAGAAACTTAAGATTTTTGAAGGAGAATATCAAGTTTAGGGGAGGATTGTTGGGATTAAAAGCCCCCTTGATGCTGTTTGGAAGTTACTACTGCTAAGTGGAAGTTAAGACTGTTAAGGTATTAGTTACTGCTGCTAAGTATAAATTAGTGTTGTTAGTAATCTTAATGAAAAATATGCTAAGTAGTTAGTACTGCTAGTGTAAGTTACTACTGCTAGTGTATATTAGTACTGCTAGTTACTACTGCTAGTAATGTTAGTACTGCTAGAGTAAAGTTAAAACTACTAGTGTAACTTAGTACAACTGATAAAGATTGAAGAAAACTTTCTAAGTAGTTAATGCTGCTTGTACACAAGTAGTGCTAGTGGTACAAAAGTTACTACTGTTTGTGTGAAAGTTAAAACTGTTTACAGAGTATAACTGCTGGAGAGTTTATGCTGATAGAAAAAGATCAAAGAATTATCAGATGAAAAGATAAAGATTGCTTGTGGAATATGTATGAGATATTTTTGTAAAAGATACATATAAGTTATTTGTTTAGAAGATCATAATAACTTAGGAAAATATTGTAATCCCATTAGGACTCCTTGGTGTATAAAAAGAGGACCTAGGGTATAGAATTCTATGTATCAGTATCAAAGTATCAAATCGAGTCATTCATAGAATTGTCATAGCTTCAAGGTTTTGTAACCCTAACACTATTAAGAGTGTTCGTATTATATTGAGGCTGAAAGTTTGGTAAACTGTTTGTTATTGATCTTATTCATTACCGATTCATTGAAATTCTTCTTAGTATTATTGACTAGATTCCGCATAGTCTTTGATATTCATAATCAAAGTTTCTATCATAGTTGTTTTGGATTTATTCAATACAACTTAGCCTTATACAAGCTAATCAAGATCTATTCTATTGGGATTAACACACCTTTTCTAGAGCATTAGTATCGGTTTAAAATTATATGAGAGTGTACCGGTAGTGTATTAAATTCTAGAACTTGTTTTTGTGATGCATCCCGAGGACCGCACTTAGTGAGTAATTTAGGATTTGTAGATAAGGAGGCACTAGGATTAACCCTATTTTAAAATTTATTGTTATTATGATCACTCGATCATATAAAAACTATCCACCCTTGCCATGCACTCATTTTTAGTGCAGGATTCCCCTAGTACACCCCTCCGAGCCTATCCTTTTCATGGTTCTTGTAATTTTTTGGTCCGATTATTAATGAAGAGCATTGTTCACCCTTAACCAATCGTTACACCCAAATCGCTTTAGCCTTCCTTGTATGTACTCATTTTTAGTACATTATTGTTTTAACCCTAGTTAATTATGAGTAAACGTTGCTAAGTTTTTTTCCTTGAAATATGTTTTTTGGGACGATTGGATTCATGGTATTATATTATTTACGGTCAAGACTGGGGAAGAATAGTTAAAATAATTACCCCCATATTTGTTCGATAGTCTCCATGTTAAGTTTGATCCACCTAATTCTGGTCATTTAGTTAGCATATGTACTGAGTATCAAAAACTCAAAGTGCATGGTGTGCATTTATAAGCCCCCAGTGATGTATTATTTAAAAAAAATAGAAATAGAAAAGAAAAATAAAAGAGATTGATGTAGAGTTGTGTAGAGTTTGTATATCTTTGTTCGAGTCTGTTGGCTAGCAAACCAATCAAGTGTAATTCATATAAGATAAATCAAGCACCACCTTCACCTAAATTCACCCAAAAAGTCACCCCCAAATATATCTCATCCGTTTCTGTTTCCATTATTGTTATCTTACACCTACACCCCCAAACCTCTGGGCATCGTGATGTCGTGAGTAAAACTCTGAACTCTCTCTACTGTGAACATCTACCTGGTAACTGACCCTCAAGTTGACCACCTCTAAAACAGACATTATCCTCCTCCTAGTATCTCGGACCCTAATCTCCACAGTGTCTACAGAACTGCAATCGACCCTACGGGCCATAGTGGGTCATGGCTGTCTCGCAGCAGCAGCACAACTCTCCCCAACCTCACACCCAGGTCTGGGAGCAGTAAGTAGTAGCCTTTTCCGAGGCGGCGTGTCAGCCTCGGGAATATCAGCTTTGTAGCTAGTGGATGGTACGGGTAGTGGTATAGGTAATAATGGTGGGGTCCCTGATAGGAGTAGTGGATGATAGGTGGATGGTGCTGCAGCTCTTATCTGAGCCATGGATGCTCTAGTACGTAGGGGTCGGATAAGTAAGGGTAAAAAGGATGGTGGTGGTGGAGGTACAGAAGCAATCTCAGTAATGTATGCCTCTATAGGTGCCTCATCCTCGGCTGGCACTAAGTCCTCAGGGTGCTCAGGTTCAGGAATGTACACTGGTACATGATCCTCCAGCTCCATGGGATCAGGTACATACTCCGGAGAATGTGGTGCCTGCTCCAGTAATTGTCTGGCAGCCTCCTCGTAAGGATCCTCAGATGGGATACTCCATGATCGTGCCTCAGAGTGAACAGAAGTATAGGTAACTGCGGAATCAGCTGACATGACTACTGTGACCAGCAGAAATAACTTATATGAGTATATTATATAAGGCTCTTATTGTAATATACATAATATATTATAACCACGTATATCAATTATGAATGCATCTAGTCCAACTAACTAATGCAACAACTAGTGTGTGTCCCGTAAAAACCCCTTTGTATGAATGCAATGTTTGAAAACGGTTATAGTCCAGCAAAAACATTTGACCTGGTTCTCTATAACCTTGGCTCTTGATACCAATCTGTAACACCCCCAAATTGGGTCGCAGCGGAATAAGGGTCCGGGGCGTGTTACTTCATAGATCAATAACACAAGATGTATATAGAACGACCAAAAAGTCGTTTAAAACTGATACATTGGAATTAACAAAGTATTTGTTACATAAGCCGAAGCTTCACTTGTCCACTTGTTCAAAATACAAAGATTTCTAGCCCATAACAGTTATACAAAATGTAATGCGACAAAATCTTTAATGCATGATATCCAAATCAAAACCACCAATGTATCCCTTGCACCTCGTGCTTATTGACCTCCTGAAAAACATTGCTTTAAAACGTCAACAATAATGTTGGTGAATTCATAGGTTTGATAAATCGTATATTGTAGGACCACAAGATTTCCCAAGTGTATGATAATGCAACAGATGCAGACATCATATAAATGTAATTACGTTGCCCTAAGCTCATGACACTGAAGCTCGACATAAATGAATACCATATAAATGGCCTACATTGCCCGTGATGATGTTCTAACCCGCAACATCCTATGTTCGACATGGTATACGTTCGTTTGCCCAGTGATAGCTAATCACCCGAACGGGGATGTCAATCCCAATAGATCTATTCATAACATTCGCGCTCACAATCCAGTAACTGACAGTTCATGATAATGGGCTCAACTAGGGTTATCGCTACTTAGGCAACACGTAATCATAATGTAAAACTTATCCACTTGTGTCCAATTATAAAACAGTGCATGTTTCTCACCCCAAAAACTTATAAAACAAATCATGTAAAACGTGGGGCTATGAACTCACCTTGAGTGAGCGAATATCAAGTGTATCACAGAAAATGCGTCACGGTAATGATCGAGTGCAACCTAATCCAATATAGGTCGTATAAGTACTAATCACATTGGGTAACTACTACCATATATAATTCTATATAGCTAATCACCATCTAATTGTTTTAGTGAAATCATATTTATAAAGTTAAAACGTTTATAAATATACCTTTGGTAAAAATGACATAACTTTCACGTTTCAAGTCCGTTTCTTGCGTTTCTTATGTCCACGCTTTCGTATTAAGACGACGTATCAAAATATGACATTTTTGTATTTCATGTCCTCTGATGAACAGTGATTTTTACTGTTCATACCAGTTATAAACTTATTTTTATAACTTTAATTAACGTAAAACCCGTAAATGTCGTATTTTATTCGTTATAGCTCCGTTTTTAGCGATTCTTTCGAGTACGTCTTCGTTATTGAAAGTTCTATCAATTTATTGATGTTTTCAAAATATATGTTTCTGTCATGAATAGTAACTTTTATAAAAATAGTTTTATAAAAGTATTTTTATACATTTTAAGTATATAAACTCGCGTAATTCATAACTTCTTCGTTTTTAATTGAAAAATTACGTTTCTTATTGTTTTGGAATCCTAAAAATATGTGTGATTTAATAAAAATACCAAACCTTCTGTTTGTAGAATTTTTATAACAAGTTTTTATAAAAATTCTTTTATAACTCCGGTTATTATCGTAAAACTCGTAAACTACGTATCTTTTTCGTTATTAATCCGTTTTTCGAGTTTCTTACCTTTTTGGAATCGTCATGAGGTGTACTATCTTTCTAAAGTGTCAAACCTACTGTCTAAAACACGAAATCTAACAGCCCTTTTGAAATCTTTAGGTGTACTCATTTTTATAACTTGTTTTCTATACTTTTCAACTTAATAAATACCACAAGTTATCCAATACTTATTATATACTATGTCATATATATAATAGTGTCCATAGGTCCATAATTGTCCAAAAATGTCCAAGAAATCACAAGATCCATTTGTGTACACACTTATTTATATAAGAACTTTCATAAGTATACTTTAACTACTAGTTTATACATGAACTTTTTATACTTTAATAAAACATAATACCATACTTATAATCCTATTATATCATGATATTATCAACTACATAACACATGTAAAAGTGTTCAAAATCATAATCACAAGTAGAAACTCATTTCACATGTTCAAGAGTATCCTAAATGGTGATTTTGCTATATAAAACTAACATATGCATAAAATGATAAATGTAAGGACATAAAGGGTTTTAGATGACCTTAATGAGATGTATGATGATAACCAACACAATCTAAACCCTTGTTTAGATGAAAAACCAAAGCTTACAAGCTTAGAAAACCCTAATTCCAATAGAAACCCTAATCTTGCTTTATCCTTGCTTAACCCTTGTAAATGTCTAAACCAATCCTTCTAACCACCTTGGGACATCTTAGATATCATGTAGGAATGTGTGTAAATGTTGTAATTAAAATTTTGTATGGATTTGGTGTAAAATAGGGGTGAGCCGTGGGCTTTGGGCAAAGAAAGAGAGGAATGAGTTGGTTTTTGATATGAGAAATTATGTTGTATGTTTTTATCTTTCCTAAAGTGCAAGTATATGTAATATTAGCTAGTCAAAAGGTGTATAGGAAGTCTTGAGACATGATGAGTAAAACATGGAAGGTCTTTGGTCACGGTATGGTGTTCTCTTGAAATTGTCTTTTGGTTTAAATGGAGATGTGTTGTACAAATAGAAGTTGCAAGATTTTATGATATTTTCTTGTACATATCTCTTCAAATCCTGCCATAGATAGGTAAATATGATATTATTTTGTAAATTTTAGGTATTGGGTATAAAAGTGGGTATTTGTTGAAGCGTAGAAAAGTTTTGGTGGTTCCGGGTATGCCTAAACGTATTTTATCGCGAAACATAAACACTTTACGCAACCAATAAAAATAAAATGAACAAAGTTAATAATTATCTTCAAAATAATTACTTAACACTTGATTGATGTAAACATTTAATTGTTTGACGCCCGTTTACATTGAATGATCATTTTTAGCTTACGCGATTGGCGACATTAATGACCCTAAAACATGAGGTGTTATAGTCTCCTCCCATTAAGTGAGCCTTGTCCTTAAGGCTTAAGACGCGACACTTGACGATGGTGCGGTCTTTGTGAAGAGGTGTGGATATTTCTTCCTGAATTGATCTTAGCGTTCCCATTGTATAATTTGGGCGTTATCAAGGATTTTGTTCATTTTGCAATTCTGAAGCTGGAAATTCATTCGTTAATGATTTTAATCTGAATTCTTTCAATGATCCTCCAAATGTTTTCACCCACCCTTCGCAACCCTAGTACGAATCATACTTGTGTGAGTTATGTGGGAACGATTCTCATTATGGTTATGATTGTCCACCTCGGTTTCCGCTTGTCTATGAGCAGGAACCGAGCTACAATCAAAACTTTAGTGATAATTATTATCCACAAAATTCACCGAGTTTTCCACAACAATATCTTTGCTGTGAAAACTGTGGGGGTCCTCATGAAAGTTTTCAATGTTAATCGATGAATCAAAACCACTTTGAGCATAATTCTAACTATTCCGGTTTTGACCAATCCCCATAGTATTCCATTGATCATCAAGAAGACCTTAATCCATACAGGATAAGTGATGTGCATGTTAGATGGGATAAAATAGAAGAGTCACTTCTTAACATGATGCAATCATTTTATGAAGTGGTAATTCAACAAAAGCAAGCGGCTAGCATCGATCAATCACCTCTTCAAGAAATGAGTATCCAAGATATGGATGATCTAAAGCAGCATTATTTAGATGAAATATTAAGTTTAAGTAATGACTTACAGATTAAAGATTATCGTAATGAGAAAATTGATATTCGTTTTAGAAGGGAATGTGAAAATATGATTGATGAGCTTAAAGGTAAATTTAATGGAATGAGTATTGAGATTAATAAAAAGAAAGAGCTTCAACGTCTAGAGCAGGTGGCTAATCTTAGTACTAATCCTTCGCAATGTTTCAAATCTTTTTGCTATGATGATGACAATGATTACGAGGAAAGTTCTATTCCTTTGAGAGATATTATTTCTGAACTTCCTCTATCAGTTGCAATCATACCCGACTTACCGACTTTGGAGCCTGAGGACTCTCTCATCATGGGGAATGAGGATCTTAGCACTATTCCTAAAAAGGAATCGGACGAATTCATAAAGTCTAGTGTTGAGGACCTTGTTCCAATCCCAAGTAAGTCCGAGGATACATCCGAGAGTGATAGTGATTGTGATTTACCTTCGTGTGATGATTTCTCTCCCATTAATATTTATGAGGAAAAATCTGTGACTTTCTCTAACCCTCTTTTTGATTCAAATGATGATTTTACCTCTAGTGATGATGAGTCACTATCCGATGAGGATGTTCCGGAAGACAATGTTAAAATTTACTAGAACCCTCTTTTCGAATTCGATGACAAATATATCTCTAGTGACGTAAATCCTCTTTTTGATGAGGTGTTACAGAACATCGAAAGTAAGGACTCTTATGTTTCTAACCTTAATGAGCCAGCTTTGTTAGTTACACCTCTTTCCGATGCTAATGAGGATGAGTGTTTCGACCCAGGAGGCGAAATTGATGAGATCGATGGTTTTCTTGATATGGATATTTCTACGGATATTGAGAACGGTTATCACGATTCAGAAGGAGATATAATCTACCTTGAAAGTTTGCTTATTGATGACACTATCCCTAATCTTCCTCCCGAGGTATTTTTAGATCATGATCCGAGAAGTTTAAAGGATGAACTTGATAAAGAAGATTTGAAGAGTATGGTCAAAGTTTTCGACCCCGGCATTTATGAGAACACTTTTTCTCCAACATATGTGAGCCTACCCTTTGAGGATTGCCATTATCTTTCCCTCACATATGTTATCCTAATTTTTCTTCTTTATTTCACCTATTCGGTGGATTCTTCTTTTCCTCTCTCCTCCGGGAGTGAGGATATTATTTTTGACCCCGACATCTTCGCTTATAGTTTTAATTCCTTAGAGCCGGTGGCATACAAATGCCCGATGGAAGTTTGCTCTTCCACGTGTTTCGTTGCTAATATCTCAATAATATGGGGAGAGTCAAGCTAGAGACTCGCACAAAAACAAGCACTTCGTAGGTGGCAACCCATGCTTATCCCTAGTAGTAGTACAGTAGTATAATAATTAATAAGTGTGATGTGAGGAGGCTCGCCTCTTCCTTTATCGTGTTTCATGTTTTGTGTTTTGTGTCCATGATTGCCCGGATTATAAAGACTCTTGTGCTCGTGGTTTTGTCCATCGTTCACTTGCTCTTCAATCCTTAGCATACTTATTCTTGGGAATCTGATATCCTAGATCTTATTGATTAACGTTTATCTATTAGCATAATTAATAAACGACTTTAGATTTGCGTAGAGACCCCTTAATATTTGGATTATGCCTTGAAATTAGTATGGGGGTGACAGTCTCACATTGAGCACAATGTGTAGTTCTAGTATGGGGGGATCTTTCGATTTGATCTTACTTGCATTTTCCTTGTCTTCACGTAACCCTGTTTTTCCACCAAAAATAGCAAAAATATGCCAAAAATAAAAAAAATTTAAAAATAGAATAAGTGTTTTGACACGATGTTTTGTCTTTTTAAGGAATAAATTTTGACTTGATCGAGCATGTTACGCTCTAGCTTGCCCCTTAACTTATATAAATTTAAGCTTTTGCTAGTCTTTTATACAAGAAGCTTTAAAACGCGAATTCTAGCTTGAAAAAGCCAAGAGTTTGCAAGTTTCTATGATAGAAGCATTCGCGGATCTTTTAAGTAAAGATTTTAAATTTGCAAAGAACGAAAAATGATAGAGTTTTATATAAGTTAGATGCTAAACATGGAGTAGTTGGATCTCTTTAAAGCTCATAGAGGTTAATTGTGGCTTTTTGCTCCCATCAGCTTAATAAACATTATATAATGAGTAAACTGCAAAAATCATCCCTGTAGTTTGTAGTTTGTGACATTAATCATCCTTAGCCGATACTATTGGCAATAATCATCCTTAAGTGGCAAATGTCCGGCTAAAATCATCCTTATTGGGGATGATTTTTGCAAAAAGTTTAACAAAAGTTTTGCAAAAATCATCACTATAGGGATGATTTTTGCCGAACGTTTCACCACTCAGGGATGATTAGTGCCAATAGTATAAGCTAAGGATGATTAATGCCATAAACTACAAACCACAAGGATGATTTTTGCAGTTTACTCTAATACAAATGACTAGTGGCCAAAAACAACCTTATATAGAAATAACATGCATGTGATATCGGTTAAAAAGTGCTTAAAACATATATTTGAGAGACTAGGTTATTTGAACCCAGACATTTCACTTATTGACCTTTAGGTCATCATGGATTAATAAACTATACTACTTTTTTTTATAAATTCCAACGTATTATCATTTGAAGTTGAAATGTTGTGTGGAATT
>BQNB010108203.1:0-10025 GCA_026074375.1 Tanacetum coccineum | reverse complement strand
ACCTTAACCCTTTGATCTATTAGATTTTCTACTCCAGTTATAAATGACTTAAGAATGCCACTAGTCTCATCCTTAGTAGCTAGAAAGAAAACCTAACTAAACCTACTGTAACCATCTGTGACAACTAGGCAATACATCTCCACAGCTTGAGCATCCTTCTCTTTTTCCAAGTCAAGCACATGTTTTGACAATTTTGTACACATAGTCATCAATTCCTGTAGTTTCAGTCTACCCTTATCATTTCTAGGTGTGTGACCTTCTGGGAGAGGTGAATCATGGGGTGTGATTGGTACATTAGCCATCAATTCAAATTGATGTTCCATCCTACCCTCCCCACTTCCAGATGTGTGACCTTCTGAGAGAGGTGGTTCAATAGGCTATGCAAGCACTCTCTCAGACCTAGTCTGAGCAGGAGCACCACCATAGTGTCTTAGCGCCTGGGACTGCCACCTGTATCCATTCCCTAAGGAATGTCAAAATTAGGCATTGTCGTGGTCTTTGTCCTAATTATGTTATCACTGTCTTGTGCTGCATCTAAGCTAGCAACAGTAGTGATAGCCCGTTCCACACTATCACCCCCTCCTTATGGACAACATCATCTGCTCCAAGGTCTTGAGGTACACTAGTCTGAGGTAACTTAGTGTCCTTTTTGGTTCTCTTATGTTTTTGAGTCTTTCTTTTTCTTTGATATGTTGTTGGAGATGGGAGTAGTTGCTCAATGAAAAACTAGTGGAGGTGGTTCAGTTTGAAGTGGTTCTGTTAAAGGTTGAGAAATATTTGGTTATGAAGTAGAGGGTGTGGGTTGGGATTCAGAGGGTGTTGCTGAACCTTCACCCTCGGGTGCTTGGTTATGCACCAACAATATTAACAAGCAGTATTAATAGTACCCTGACAGTATTAACTTGTTCTCCAATAACTATGCAATAACATGCCTCTATTCACCACAAGCACACTAGAAATAACTAGATAGACATGTGAGAATTCATGAGGATCCATATCTATGCATAACCTATAAATAAAAATTAAGAACTGTTAACCAAAACAACATACCAAAAACAAATTGTAATCAAATTGGGATTCTTTCCCTTTTTTTTCTTCCTTGATTGGCCGATCCACACAACCACCCTTTTTGTTTATATTTTTTTTCTTTTATTTATTTATTATACATTTACTTTAATTCTAAGTAAAAACCTTAATTATTTTGTTAAACCTTGAACTTTCTAACTAGTTTTCAAACTAACATTCGATTCTAACTATTTTAAAAATAAAAATTACTCTACAATCTATAAAATACTAAACTAATATATATAATATGAATTACATATACATAGTACGTACACAGAATATTACGTACACGACATTTGAAACTACGCAAAGCTTCTAAATGATTTCATTTCCACAAGTACCATGATTCATCACTCATGTACTTCCATCTCATACACATATAAAACACATAAAACATATAATGACACACATAAACTGAATTATACAGGCTTTAACTAACCTGTTAAAATCTCATTTGTCACACTTGGCTATTTAAGCATCTCATTCCCATACTTAGGGTTCATCTCATTTCCAAAGTCACAACAAGAAATTTTTCTCTCCCTTTTCTTTTGTTCTTAGCCACGGCACACACACCCTTTTAGGGTTTTCATATCTTTGATTTCTTGCATAATCCAAGAATACTAGGTTCATTTCTAAGAACATCTAAGGTGGTTTGAAGTATTGCTTCTTTGATTTAAAGGTTTTTCTTCAAGATCTAAAGTTAGGGTTTCAATATTTGTTGTTGGGTTTTATAGATCTAGTATTTTGGGGTATAGATCTTGTGATTTCTCTACTTGTTCTTCATTCTTGTAAGTGTCTTGAATCTTTCTTGTCGTTTACTTATGTTCTTTTATATGTGTTCAAGATCCATACATCCATATGTTGTGTTTTAAATTTTTTGAAAGATTATAAAACAAGATTTTATAAATAATGATGTTACTTTGTTTTACTAGTTAAATAATATGTTCTTAGTGAGATGAGAGTTGGATGAGAGTTGCAACAATAAAAATGAAGGAATTAGGTTAGTCTTAGGTGTGGTTTTGTTGTGGATTAGTTGTGAATGGAGATTAGGCTAGATTAAGCACTATCGTGAAGTTTGGTGTGATTTTTGGAAGCGTTTGTGAAAAATGATGTTGCTGATCCGAAATGGTTTTAAGGTTTTGAGCGACCTAAAAATATTTTCATTAGGCGTAAAAGTAGTTTTTGGAGAGCTCGTTTCGAATAGATAGTTGTTCATATATCGCACATTAAAATTGGACTTAAAACGGCCAAGTTATAGCCAAATGAAACTTGAAACATTTTTTGGCAAAATCGAATGAATAGTTGCTGATGTGAATAGTAAAATGGGTTTTCGGACACTTTCAGACATTTTGGACTTTCTAAACACTAGCGAAACATATAGTAACACATCTATATTGATTAGTATCATTTAAAGACGTCGTTAACATATTTTAAGAAAAGCGTTAAAGTTACTAAAAATAGTAAGTTTGGTGAAATTTAGCGAAACGGACATAGAAGTTAAGTGATTAAGATTAGTTAGTGCGTTTTGAAAATATAAAAACTTAATAAATATAGGGGAAGGTATTAACGTCTTGAAACTAAAAACTTTCCTAAAAACATAAACTTACTAAAAATGGTAATTTTTTACTAAACGCCGAAATTTAACGAAAAACTATCTGATTTTATTTCGTCACGTTTTGTTAATTAAACCAAAGCAAACACACATGGATGTATTTTGGTGATGAACATATTGTGCAATTCTTGGCATACTTTCCGTGTTTCTAAGACGCGTTATTATTCTAGGTCGCGGCTAGATTTCTATATCATCTTTTACTTGCGTGATTTATCATTTGCTCATCTTGCTAAGGTGAGTTCATAGCCCTACGTTTTACTACTTTTAATTTACTATTTTAGGATTAGAAACATTGCTTGCTTTTAAACTATGGACACAGTTACTTTACGTTTCCTTTTCCTGATTACGTGTTGCCTAAGTAGCGAATAGACCATTTATGCCCGAACTATCATGAACCGTCAATTGCTTAACCGACGGACTGGTTAAGTAATTGCGAATGTTGTAAATAGACCTATTGGGACTAATTATCCCTATCCGGGTGAGTAGCGCTCACTACCCACGGGGCTCCCGATAAACGGATATATACCATGTCGGATTTCACTAGGTGATCTTGGTCGGATACCTTTAGGGCAATTAATTCTTATTTGGCATATAATATGCTTCCTTTTAAATTGAGCTTCGGTGTCATGAGCTTAGTGCGACAGTAAATTTCTTTTTTATGTGAAGTTGTATCTCCTATAACTGTTACGTGCGTACTGTGAACTTGTGGTCCACATTTAATATTAAATTCAAACCTATGAATTCACCAACTTTATGTTGACATTTTAGCATATTTTTCTCAGGTGCTTAGCTGTGGATGTCTTTGCTTGCTATATGGTGTTGCCTTGCATTAGACCGATTTTCAAGAATTATTATTATATATGTTAACATCGTTGTCAAACTTTAAAACCTTCTATTCGCTTCTGCATATTATCTTTGGGCCTATGTAAAACTTTAACTATTTTAATTAATGCAACAATGTTGGATTTTTAAACGTACCCTTAGAGGTCGTTCTTTGTATCTTGTGTGATGTATATTATGACGTCACGCCCCCAGACATGTGTTTCCGACTAGGCCCCGTTTGGGGGTGTGACAGATTGGTATCAGAGCCAAGGTTATAGAGAACCAGGTAGTATATTTAGGTCTGGTCTATAACCAGTATGTGATCCTACGTGTTTACTTGCTTACGTATATAAGTACTATCGATAAGTATACGGGTATTAATTATAATACACTTCCATAATTATATTACGTATAATTTTGCCATGACTATACCTTACATCTATATTTTTCCTGCATTGCACGCATTGGCATGGTTTGATATAAAGGGGATTTATATAAACTCTTGCTTGTGCAGGTTATGGCAGCTCCGGTTATTTCTATTTCTTCGGACGTATCAGTCGAGAGTGTGGGATCCTCTTTTCCGCGAGTTATCCTTATCGGTTCTATTTCTGTTGAGGTCCCGGTTGCACCGGAGGTGGGGGCGGCTGCAGTTGCCTCACCTGCCGGGGTGCTCGAGCTTGATACTCATTCATCGTCAGAGGTTGATCCATCGGAGAGTTCACCACCTCCCGTTTCTGTAGCACCTATGGTTTCACCTTTTTGTGTTCAGACGATTCAGAGTCAGATACTGAGATACCCAAGAGGCATGTATCACCTACACCTCATGAGGCTATGCTTACTAGATGGAGGAGCAGAGTTGCATCACAATCATCATCACCTACTACTTCTACTTCAGAGATCCCTACTGCTCCCATTTTACCCGCATCATCTGCTATTGTTGCACCATCATTTGAGTATCCACTTGCACCTGTTGTTGCCCCACTCGAGATTCGTCGACGACGAGCTATTCTTATCTGACCTGGGGAGGATATTCCTATTGGTCGACTTTACCGTACTCATCCTGGTGGGCCATGTAGGGCATTGACCATGAGGAAGTTTGTTAGACCTTTATCTTCTCATTGTTTAGCATTGAGGTACTCATCACATCACTTGGATCATCTTACTTCCGGATCATTCATCATCTGGGCATTCTATTTCTGGTCATTCTTCATCCGGACATACACTACCAGACACCACCGATACTGATTCATCTACACCACCGAGATTTGTTCATCCATCACTTGCTAGGACTCCACGGTATAGTGAGGCCTATCTCCGTTGGAGGTCTGCCCCATTATCTACCATGTATCCATCGACGACATCCGAATCGTCAGCTGGGGATTATTCTTCCGAGTCATCTGCTAGAGACGACAAAGGTAAGAAGTCGAAGTTGAGCATTATATCGTGCACTAAGACTTGGAAATATATTAAGAGAGGTTGCCCAATTTTTCTGGCACATATTAAGAAGAAGGAAACCGAAGACAAGTTGGAGGAGAAGCGACTTGAGGACGTGCCGACTATACGAGACTTTCCGGAGGTCTTTCTAGAAGACTTGCCTGGGCTACCGCCTATGCGACAAGCCAAATTCCAAATTGAGTTGGTCCCTGGTGCTACACCTGTGGCACGCGCACCGTATAGATTAGCACCATCAGAACTGCAAGAATTGTCTACTCAACAGCAAGAACTTTCTGACAAGGGATTTATAAGACCGAGTTCCTCACCCTGGGGAGCCCCGGTCTTGTTTGTCAAAAAGAAAGATGGATCTTTTCGGATGTGTATCGATTACCGTGAACTGAACAAGCTGACTGTAAAGAATCGATATCTATTTCCGAGAATCGACGACTTATTTGATCAGTTGCAAAGGTCAAGAGTCTACTCTAAGATCGACCTGAGATCTGGTTATCACCAACTCAGAGTTCGGGAGGAAGACATCCCAAAGACGGCGTTTAGGACACGCTACACGGTCAATCATGAGTTTCAAAAGTCAATGCGCCGTTTGATTGACCAACGCATCGGCGATATTCATGGATTCTGATGATCGGCGGTAGGTGTGCAAACTGTACTTAGATAAATTCGTGATCGTTTTTATTGATGACATCTTAATCTACTCCAAGAGCGAAGAAGAGCACGCAGAATACCTTAAGTTAATTTTAGAATTTCTTAAGGAGGAAGAATTGTACGTCAAGTTTTCGAAGTGTGAATTTTGGTTGTCGAAGGTATAATTTCTTGGTCACGTGATTGATAGCAAAGGCATTCACGTGGCACCAGCTAGTTTTGAGTCATAAGGATGGGCATTTCCCAAGACTATGACCCAGAGATTCGTAATTCTAGGTCTGGTTGGCTATTATGATATTTAATCGAAGGTTTCTCAAAAATTGCCAAGCCTATGATGAAGCTGACTCAAAAGAACATGAAGTTTGATTGGAGTGAAAAGGCAGAAACTGTATTTCAACTTTTGAAGCAGAAATTGTGTAGTGCACCAATTTTGGCTTTACCCGATGGTAGTGAAAACTTCGTGGTTTTTACTGTGATGCTTTCTCGTAAGGTTGGTTGGGCGCAGTGTTGATGCAAAGGGAGAAGGTCATAGCCTACGCATCATGCCAACTTAAGATTCATGAGAAGAATTACACTACACATGACTTAGAGATTGGAGCTATAGTGTTTGCTCTCAAAATGTAGAGACATTATTTATACGGCACGAAATGTGTTGTGTTTACTGATCATAAGAGTTTGCAACATATTATAGATCAGAAAGAGTTGAACATGAGAAAACGTAGATGGTTAGAGCTATTGAGCGATTACGACTGGGAGATTCGTTATCATCCAGGAAAAGCGAACGTGGTGGCAGATGCCTTGAGCCGAAAGAAACGGATTAAGCCACTACGAGTTCGAGCTTTGGTTTTGACAATTGGTCTGAACCTTCCTGTGCAAATTTTAAACGCTCAGGTTGAGGCAAGAAAGGAAGAGAATTATGGAACCAAAGATTTTGGCGGTATGATTAAGAAGCTAGAGCAGCGTGCTGATGGAACGTTATGTTTGAGGAATAGAAGTTGGATACCCTGTTTTGGTAACTTAAGAGAGTTGATTATGCGTAAATCGCATAAGTCAAAATATTCAATCCATCCTGGATCAGACAAGATGTACAAAGATTTAAAGAAACTATATTGGTGGCCAAATATGAAGGCTGAGATTGCCACCTACGTCAGTAGATGTTTGACATGTGCCAAATTCAAGGCCGAATACCAAAAACCATCCGGTTTGTTGGTTCAACCTGTGATCCCAGTATGGAAGTGGGAGAACATTACTATAGATTTCGTTACTAAGTTGCCAAAGACATCGTCTGGTCAAGATACAATTTGGGTAATTTTTGACCGACTCACAAAGTTCGCTCATTTCTTACCAATGAAGGAAATGGACTCAATTTAGAAGTTGACGAGAAAATACTTGAAGGAAGTAGTCTCAAGACATGGTGTGCTGGTTTCGATTATTTCTGATCGAGACAGTAAGTTTATATCTCATTTCTAGAAATCACTGAACGAAGCCCTAGGTACTCAATTGGATATGAGTACAGCTTACCATCCACAGACTGATGGTTAGAGTGAGAGAACCATCTAAACCTTGGAGGACATGCTATGTGCTTATGTGATTGATTTTGGGAAAGGTTGGGATAGACACCTACCTTTGGTGGAGTTTTCTTACAACAACAGTTATCACACGAGTATCAAAGCTGCACCGTTTGAAGCTCTCTATGGACAAAAATGTAGATCGCCTATTTGTTGGGCTGAGGTTGGAGACGCTCAGCTCATTGGTCCAGAAATTGTTCATGAAACAACTAAGAAGATCATTCAGATCAAGAAGCATATTCAAGCGGAACGAAACGTAAGCCATTGGAATTTGAGGTTGGAGATAAGGTCATGTTGAAAGTGTCGCCGTGGAAAGGGGTGATACGTTTCGGCAAACGGGGGAAGCTAAACCCTCGCTATATTGGACCTTTCAAGATTCTTGCTAAAGTGGAAACACTTGCTTATCGACTAGAACTCCCAGAGCAGTTGAGCCGAGTTCATAGCACTTTTCATGTTTCAAATTTGAAGAAGTGTTTCGTAGACGAACCACTAGCTATTCTGTTGGATGAGATCCAGATTGATGACAAGCTTAATTTCATTGAAGAACAAGTTGAAATTATGGATCGAGAAGTTAAACGGCTAAAGAAAAGCCGCATTCCAATTGCGAAGGTCCGTCGGAATTCAAGATGAGGGCCCGAGTTTACTTGGGAGCGTGAAGATCAAATGAAGAAAAAGTACCCTCACATTTTCGTTAATCCTGAACCCACGTCTTAAGCTTTGAGGACAAAGCTCTTTTAACGGGGGATAAATGTCACACCCTAAAAAATTTCAGGTTAATATTTTAAACTTTTCCGATCATTATTTTTGACTTTTATATGTTACGTTTGAATCCGACAGTTTACCGGGAAGTTAACCCGTGTAAATCTGAAAAACGTCATCGGACGCGTTCCGACTTTGGATTTTGATTAGTTTAGATACTATATGAGTTATTTTATCTTTTCTAAGTGTTTTGTAGTTTACGATCACTCTCGGTATTTAATTTTACGCTTTAACGTTTAAATTACGCGTTTCGTGTTTTTGACCTAACGGAACCCCAGAAACTCAAAATCTTTTCGTGTAAACTTTAGTCATCATCCATATCATGTTTATAAGTCAAAAATTTCGTTCACCCTCCCCTCTTGTTATATATTGGACGCCTAAAACTAAACCAAATGCACCATAAGTCTTGAAAAAGGCATCTTTCCTTGTCTTTTTATGCATGTGTGCATGTAAGTAGTGAAAATGACACATGAGAGGGTCTTTTTCATGCATATATCCTCAAGTTAGACCAAGACAAATGATACCTACATACTTTGACCTCATTTGACCAACTCAAGACCAACTTATGTATCTAACAATGAACCAAGACTCAAAAAAAAAACCATGGTCCTTGTGGTTGGTTTCGGCCGAACAAGCAAACACACACACTTTTGGTGTGTGTTGGTCACATGTACCCTATTATACACACCTTAAACCTAATGTTCACTTATAAATACCATACCATTTCACAACTTAGGGTTTCATATCATTTCTAAAGTCACAAACAAAAATTCTCTTTCCCTCCTCCCCTCTTGAAGCTCACGGCACACACACCCTTAATTAGGGTTTCCATATCTTTGATTTTTCCATAATCCAAGTATACCAAGTTCATTTCTAAGGTTTTCTAAGGTGGTTTGAAGTATTGGATCTTTGATTCAAGGGTTTTTTTTTCAAGATCTAAATTAGGGTTTCAAAATTTGTTGTTGTGTTTTATAGATCTATTATTTGGGGTATAGATCTTGTGATTTCTCTACTTGTTCTTCATTTTTGTAAGTGTCTTGAATCTTTTATTATGATTTGCTTATGTTCTTTCATATATGTTCAAGATCCATACATCCTCATGTTGTGTTTTAATTTTTAAAAGATTATAAAAACAAGATTTTATAAATAATAATGCTACTTTGTTTCACTAGAAATTAAGGGATTAGGTTAGTCTTAGGTGTGGTTTTGTTATGGTTTAGTTGTGAATGGAGATTAGGCTAGATGAAGCACTATTGTGAAGTTTGGTATGATTTTTAAAAGCGTTTATGAAAAATGATGTTGCTGATCCGAAATGGTTTTGATGTTTTGGTCGACCTAAAAAAGTTTTCATTAGGCGTAAAAGTAGTTTTTGGAGAGCTCGTTTCGAATAGATAGTTTTTCATATACCGCACATTAAAATTAGACTTAAATCAGCCAAGTTATAGCCAAATGAAACTTGAAATATTTTTCGGCAAAACCGAATGAATAGTTGCTGATGTGAATATTAAAATGGGTTTTCGGACACTTTCGGATATTTTTAGACTTTCTAAACACTAGTGAAACATATAGTAACACATATATACTGACTAGTATTATTTAAAGACGTCGTTTTCATATTTTAGGAAAAGCGTTAAAGTTACTAAAAATAGTAAGTTTGGTAAAATTTAGCGGAACGAACTTAGAAGTTAAGTGATTAAGGTTAGTTAGTGCGTTTTAAAAATATGAAAACTTAATAAATATAGGAGACGGTATTAACATTTTGAAACTAAATTTTTTTCCTAAAATAGAAATTTACTAAAAATAGTAATTTTTGGTTAAACGCCGAAACTTAACGAAAAACTATATGATTTTATTTCGACATGATTTGTTAATCAAACTAAAGCAAACACACATGGATGTATTTTGCTGATGAACATATTATGCAATTCTTGGCATACTAGCGGGATAGACATATAGGGTAAGCGCTTGAGTATCGTTAGAGAATTTATGGAAATATGGATTTAGCAAATATAGGGACGGTATTAACGTCCGGAATTCTTCAACTTTCTTAGAATGGAAACTTTCTAACAATGGTAACTTTCGGATAAACGTTGGGAATTAATGAA
>BQNB010108202.1:3421-23005 GCA_026074375.1 Tanacetum coccineum | reverse complement strand
CTAAGGCCATCACCAATCCTATGAACTATATGATCTCTAAACATCCCCCTATAGCTTAACTTTTTCCAAGCCCAAGACGAGTATGCTCTTTCAGGTATATCCCAGAAACTTCTTCCTTTCAATTTATAGGTATTAACCCATTTGACCCGTACAGATTTTTTATGGTTAATAATGTTCCAAATGTGTTTCGACATAAGAGCAATGTTCCAGGAATGTAAAGACTTTATGTTGGAATTTAACAATCAAGTTAACCAATTTAACTCTTACGAGTACGCAGCGGATAGATCGAGTCTAGTACAAATAATTAACATACATATAAAACACATTTAAGGAACACGAAAAATAAATAGGAACATACCCTCGTAGTCACCAGCAAATCAAAGAAACCAAGTGTATGAAACTAGTGACTAAATTGTCACCTATACGAGCGCTCACACAAACATGTAAACAAGCATGCCCGGATGCTAGTCCAAACCTCACGTGTACCCAAACAACAAGTGTAGCAATACCCGAGAACCTGATCCGAAAAGAAAACAAAAAAAAACCCCGTTTTCTGTTCTGTCCGAGATCCTTTGTCCACCCGAGATCCAAAACCTTTGTTGTCCGATATCGGACGACACTGCGTCCGATCTGTTTTTCTGTGTTGTCCGAGAACGCTCAGAAAGAGGGAAAAATCGGTTTAAAGCCTATCACGCCTTGATAGCTTATAAACCAAATGACCAGAAGCTATTATATCACTAATGGATCTAAGAATAGCTTGTATAATCTTTGGAGGAAGCCCGTAACTTGCTGGAAAGATTATAAGAGTGAAACGAATACAAAAACCCTAATGAAGGTTTATGAACTCGGTTGATAAATGGAGGAAGTATGGAAGATGATTTCTGTGTTTTCTTGAGTCTTAATTTCGTGTATAATGAGAGAGAGGTGAGGGGTTTATATACCCTCTCAACCCTAATTGTGATAAGTCTAAAAAACATGTTTAAGACTTATCACAACTCTCATTCTTTTAACCTTATCATACCTCTTCCCATCTCCTGGTCCTTATCCTCTTTGAATGTACCTAGACATCTCTCTAGATCCTTCCAGCTGAACTACACTCTTTAGGACAGCCCCATGATCATGTCTAGTTGATTTTTGGTTCAAACGGTTTACATAGAAACATAACGTGAAGTAACAACGCACTCTAAATGTTTTTCGTGTGTGCCCCCAATAGGCTCACACACTCCTAGTCGTACTCGGCTAGTTCAACTCACATAATCCAACAGCTCCCACTTGGGAGTTGGAGTAGCAAACAACACGTGTACTAACGACGGAAACGTCTAGCAACACTCACATTCGTTTTTAAAACTAGAAGTGTCTGAGATCAAGTTTCATAAACATTCTCAGTAGCATGGTTATTTTATGTCTTGCTATAATCATCCCTTTGTTCAAATACCGTTAAACCATGGATATGGATCCTAACTCATTCCATATAGTTTAACCATTTAGATTCTCGTTATAGAATTTAATTCAGATATACCAAATGTAATCAAGAATCATCTTGCATTACCCTTTGGGTTCGGCCAAACAATTATCTGATTAACCCTGGAAAGGCGCCAAGGTATTATTCTGCACATAGCAAGTGGAGGAACAAATTCTTTCTCGAATACAAATGTTGTGAATGCTGCTTCACATCACTTCTAATAATAGTCTTTATAACTACCATTTTCAGGACAACGTTTGACTTAGAATAAAAAGTGTTTCCCACACTTTCATGTTTGTATTCTCAATAGTGATAAGGAGGACTTATAACTAACCATTTTCGAAATTTTACTTTATGACCAATGGATCCTTAAAGTATAACTTTCGAAGGTTGGGGTATACAATACGCATCCCTTGTGGAGTAACATATGAGTTTGGCGGGAAAAATCTTATTTTCTCGAAGTTAAACATACATCTCACATGTTCTTATTGTAACATATACTTCATACTGTATAACCGACTTTGGGCATATTTAGAATGATATATCTTTCATTGGTTTATTTTGCAAATATAGGACAAACAATGTTTTATGAATGTTAAACAAAAGACCTCGTATCTTTATTATACATAGAAATAGAAAATAATTGTTTTCAATTACAATTTCCAAATATACTTAGCATCACAGACTTGCGTGATAACTAATAGTTGGAAGCATTCTATTATTTCTTAGTATGTTATGATTGCTTTGGAAAAGCCAATGCTTTTGTTAAACGGTTCAGCTAATGTTGTCATCTGTCGTGAACTTTTTCTTATATTATGTCACCAATTCAATAACTTCACGAAGGTTAGTAAACTTTGGCACAGGAATATCTAGCACCCTTTAGTGATTCCAGATTTTCATGTAGCCACTAGTGATCTGCTCTCAGTATTTAATCACAATACATGCTTATGGGTTCATCAATTATAAGAACAACACCAAGCCCAAAAATGAATTTCCTAACCCAAACGGCTTCCTTAGAAGCATCATAAGCAGCAATATACTCAGCTTTTGCAGATGAAGTAGCGAAAATGCTTTGCTTGGCACTCTCCAATTCACAGAACCTCCATCAAAATGAACACTTATCAGTTTTGGCGAATTGAGGACATCTGCTTCCGTCAGAGTATCAGCAGCTGTGTAGAAAGAAACCCCGAGCTCTCGTTTTAGATCACTCCGTATCTGAAAACATGTCCTTAGTATTCCTGGGATTACTTCAGAATGTTCTTAACAGTTAGGTCCATGATGATCACTGGATTTATTGAAATTGGCTTGTTATGTTTCTGACGCGAACGCATACTCTGGGCGGGTACATCTCACAGACATACATAATAGAACCCACAACCGAGGCATATGAAATATTTTACATGCGCTTTAACTCAGTAGGTGTTGAAGCACCTTGTAATTTACTCAATCTAAGTTTTTCTTGCATTGGGATACTTCCACGTTTGGAATTCTCTATGTGATAACTCTTTAAGATTTTTTAGATATAAGCACTTTGACATAAGCCAATTAACCGTCGTGTTCTATCTTGTAGATTTGTTTCAAGAATTATGCGGCTTCTCCTATTCTTTCATAAGCAAAAACACTTTCAAGGTAGGTTTTTACATCTTGTTAACATTGTAAATGTTGTGTCCCATGATCAATTATGGTCGTCGACATACAAGATTAGGAATGTGACATTACTCCCACTAGCTTTTTGATATACACATGCGCTCATAGAATTTTGACTGAAACAAAATTTCTTTATTTATCATCAAAACGCTTTATTCCATTGCACATTAACTGCTTGTTTAAGCAATAATTGGAACGCTTCAGCTTGGATACTCGGTTTGGATATTTTGATTGACCAAAACATACAGGTTGCTACCATTGTAAACCTAATACATTGAGATATCCATTGAGGAAGGACAGTTTACTTCATTTGCCGAAATATCATAGTCATTAGTACGAGCTTGGCTATATGATTTCCTATAGCGCTAATAAGGTTTCATTCATAATCAATTCCTTGGGGTTTGTGTTAGCACTTTCGCCATAGACGAGCTTTATGGTGTGTACAGCTACATCCATGTCGGTATTTTTTCTTAAGAGCCACTTTGCCTACCACGGTTTGCCATTAGGAGGAAGTTTATCTAAGACCAACTTCGTTGTCTTTCATGGATTGCATTTGCACATTCATAGCATTAAGCCATTTGTTCAGACTTTGGGTTAACATGCAGCTTTGTAGTTTGCGGGTTCACCAAGATCCCTAACTCTTGTTCACTCTGCATCGATGTATAAACAATTCGATTTTTGTGGGCGTCTTTTAGCGTGTCCTTGTGACCTTCGATATCGGGAAAATGATTAACTTGAGGCTTCATCTATTTTGAGATCATCCTCTTCATGTATTTAAGCTAGTGTCTATAGTAGGATGCTCGTATCTTATTCTAGAATAATTTCAAGATCTTCTAGACCTCAACACTCTGATTCTTGATTTATAAGACTATTCTCTAGGATTCAAGCATTCTTAGCACAAGGGACTTTGTTCTCGGGTGGGTAGTAGAAGGAATTATCCATTGTTTCCTCTGTATTAAATATGAATACCCCATAATAGACCTGTGTTCCTAACTCTGTCAGGCTTGGTAAGAGTATCTCGCTTAACTAAGTGCCTCACTAACCCCCAGACTTTTAAGTAAGACAACTTAGGGGCTTCGCACCATGCCTTTACTTCGTTCTTATGGTGTCTTTTCAAACTCTTAGTTGGAACCCATATTGAGAATGCGTGCAGCAGTATCAAGAGATAATCCAAAAGGGACTTTGGAAGGAGTTGTTAGACTCATCATTAGATCTACCATGTCTAGTAGGTTCTGTTTTCTCTATCTTTGACACCCCATTAGTGTTGTGGAGTGTATGGAGAAGTTTACGATAGGGCGATAATCCTATGATCCTTCAGTTGATTCCATAAAAACTCTTGTATCATATTATTCGCACCCACGATCAGACGTAGCGATTTTATGGACTTACGAGGTTGATTTTCGACTTCTTTTTGGAAATACCTTTGGAAGTTTCAATCCACTTCATGTTTATGCCTTTTAAGCAAGTAAAATAACCACAGTCGACTAAAGTCGTCAGTGATGAAAGTGACGAAGTAGCTTGCTCCTTGCCTTGAAGTGATCTTTAAATGTGGCCACATTAATCGGATTTGTGTATTAGTCCAAGGAAAGTCTTTTTCCACTTTCCACTTGATGTGTGTAAGTTTTCTTGCCATCTTTCCAGTCTAACAAGGAACGCATTTTTCAAAAGCCGTAAGGTCTTGAGAAGTCCATCGTGTTGCAACTTTTCAATGCGTTTTTTGCTAATGTGTCCAAGACGACAATGCCACACAGAGAGACAGAGTCATAGTATAGCTTGCGCTATTTTGTTGTTACTGTATATAGAACTTTCATTTGCATAAGAATTAGACAAATCAATTTCAAAAAAACCATCCCTCGGGATAGCACTAAAATAAACCATGTTAATCCTAGAAACTTGAATTGTATTATTCACGAAGCGGTTAATAAAACCATCTTCGTACAAACGGGAAACTGAAATTACTCCTATAGTAATAGAAGGAGCATAATGACAATTGTTCAAAACATTAACTAATCCGCTAGGGAGAGATAAATAAAAGTTGCCAATTGCTTCCACAGCTTCACGTTGACCATTGCCCACGTACAAGCTAAGAGCCCTCGGCTTTAGTTTCCTACTTGCCCTTAGACTCTGCGTTGTATTACAAATATGAGTACCACAACCAGTGTCATAGATCAATGATCTATTAAGGAAAGTATTGAGTTCTATAGCAAAGATACCTGAACCACCAGCTCTAGAGGCTGCATTCTTTTTCTTCTTCAGCAACTCAGCTAAGTACTGAGGACAGTTCCTCTTCCAATCACCTGTCTCGCCATACTCATGACAGATTGAGTCCTTTGTGGGATCTTCCCTCTTGGGTGGAGGGGGAATCTTAGGCTTGGGAGCAAAAGCGTGCTTATTTTTCCCATTCCCTTGATTTTGTCCCCTGCCAGCCATTTGGGGTTGCGGTTTTTTATGCTTTTTACCTTTCTGGACTTTACCAGCTCAAATGGCATGTAACTCATTAACTGTCTTCCCCAGGCTATGCATGTTGTAGTTCTGCACAAACCCATTAAATTCCTTGCGTAGACCGATAAGAATCAGACTCACAGCAAGGCCAAGTGTCACGAGGTGGCCCAAACGCTCTAGATTGTCAATATAGCCCTTCATTTTCAGAACATACGAGCTAACTGACTGCCCTTCTTCCTGTTTGCAATAGTGAAAATCTCTCGTAGTCTGAAGAAGCTCCTGCTCAGCTTGTTGAGCGAACAAAGTCTTCAACTCCTATAGAATGTAATAAGCATGGAGGTTTTCCAGATTTCGTTGGATTTCTGAATCCATGGTCATGAGCAGAGGTCCAGCAATCTTTTTTGATCCTTTCACCCAAGCAGTATGAGCTGCAAGGATTTCAGGAGCATCTTGCTGACCTGCAGGTGCTACAGGAGCAAGAGGAAGTGGCTGCTCTAGGTAATTTAACTTATCCTCAATTAATAGTACAATTCTAAGTTGTCGATACCAATCAATAAAGTTGGGTCCAGTCAATTTTTGCTTCTCGAAGAAGCCCCTGAAGACCGAATTGTTAGCTAACGAGGTTGTCATCTACAATTAGAAAAAGTTCAAATATTAGTATTGTCGATAGCACGTGTTCTAGTTTTGGTTGGCATAGACTTAAAATTTCATATAAGGGTATACACATAAATGTGAGAAAATCGTGTACAAGAAGCATGCAAAACAACTTGTAGCACAAAGTTAAAAAAAACATTTTGTTAACCTTTTTGGTATAGACATCATTTTGTCAAATGTTCTCGGTAGCTCCATTTTTGGACGCACAAAGAAGCGGAGAAATAGGTCAGCGCGAAGCGTATTAAAAACCTGACTTCTTTTGGGGAATCTTACTTCAACCCGCCTTAAACTTCTCTTGTAGTTTGTCCAACAATGGGTGAGCCGTACTTCCAATTGACTAATGATGTTATTGTTTGTTAAGAAACCCCTTTTGTTAACATTAGTTTTATTGTTGCCAATATGGTGGGTTTACAAATTGATCAAACCCTATATTGTACTCCTACTTGCGTCCGTAGACATAAGTAATTTCAATAATTCCCTCATATGCCGAAGCATGTAGTGGGGCGTGAGAAAATTAAAGATCAATTCAACCCCATATTGCGCATGTAAAACTAAAGCTTCACAAGAAATCAAATTTTATAGTTTAATGTCCGTATTAATTTGTCTAAAAACCCTGGTTTCGCAAATAACACATAAGCAAGTCACAAGGAGTATGCTTAATACTAGACATGTTCAATCCAAATTTTAAGTCCAGTTTTAAAAGTTTCATAAAGTCTATTTGCAAATATTCATCATCACATGGCATATTACATATAAGCAATCAAAACAGACTAATAATTGGATTAAAATTGAAGACAACCTCTTATTTAGAAAGCAGTAAATCACATAATGCCTCAAGTTCTCAAAAGAGTCTTCCCCAATTGGAGAACCATAAGACTCTCACTAGGTTTTTTGCTAAAGTGCCTAGATCGCCACATCCATCATATAACATGATTGTGTGAGTCTTACAGCCGAGATAAAACAAGAATATAATAATCATGGCAGCTTAATTAACATTTAATTTTAGATCTATTCTTCTTATTTTATCATATTACATTTGTGTTAATTCTAGGTGTTTATTCATTATTTATGGCAAGGATTGCATGTCGTTGCCATAATTTTCAATAAAAACAATAAATAAACAAATTTCATGCAGCCTTAAGCGTGTTTAATTATGTGTGTAACCCATAAGAACACCAAACGAGTTGGCTCGTGATGCCAATGTTGGGATTTGATAATCAGATAACCAATTATCACTACGAGTACGCAGCGGATATAGATCTAGTTTGGTTCATGTAATTAACACACAATAAATAAACAAATAAAGGAATATGAAACGTAAATAGGAACATACCCTTGTAGTCAACAGCAAATGGTTATGAAACAAGTGACTAAGTAGTCACCTCTACGAGTGCTCACACAAACACGTAAACAAGCCCGCCCGGATGCTAGTCCAAACCATCCGTCGTTTCCTCGTCTACAACTTTGTATATAGTACCCCTGAATAAAAGCCCCAAAACCTCTCTTGTACTTGGCACCGAAATTCAGGAAGATGGTATTAAGGTTTCAACGATTTTGGTTGCAACCGAAATAGAGGAGAAACAACCAAAAATCAAAACAATGAACCCTAGGTCGAATCTGTCAGTTGTCACTCCTTGACAACTTGTAGACCAATGCTATGGACGTTCTGGAAAACCTTGGATCAAATCTCAATACGAAAAACCTCTTATGAGGTTAACCGAATTAGGCAGAAACCGAATACAAAGAAACCAAATTAGGGTTTAAATGTAATCGGTTGTATATCAGATTAATTAGAGAGGGAAAGTAGCTGATTTCTCTGAGTTGTTGTGATCTATATGTCGTGTAAATGAGGGAGAAGGTGAGGCTTTATAAAGCCCTCAACCCTACTTTGTGATAAGACCAAAAAACAAGTCTTTAAGCCTTATCACAAAACCTATAATCCTTATCACAACTTATAATCCCTTATCACCTATATTCAATGAATCAAGACACTCTCCAAGAACTTTCCATGGCCTTCTAAAACCGGCTCCTAATCTTGTGTCCGAATGGTTTTCATAGAAACGATACCTGAAGTAAATAAACGTACTCTAAATGTTTTTATCGTGTGTGCCCCCAATAGGCTCACACACTTCTAGTCGTGTCCGAGCTAATCCAACTCTCATAATCCAACAGCTCTCACTTGGGAGTTGGAGTAGCAGATAACTCATACACTAACGACGGAAACGTCTAGCAACACTCACATTCGTTTTTAAAACTAGAAGTGTTTGAGATCAAGTTTCATAAACATTCTCAGTAGCATGGTTATTTTGTCTTGCTATAATCATCCCTTTGTTCAAATACCGTTAAACCATGGATATGGATCCTAACTCATTCCATATAGTTTAACCATTTAGATTCTCGTTATAGAATTCAATACAGATATACCAAATGTAATCAAGAATCATCTTGCATTACCCTTTGGGTTCGGCCAAACAATTATCTGATTAATTCTGGAGAGGCGCCAAGGTATTATTCTGCACATATCAAGTGGAGGAACAAATTCTTTGTTGAATACAAGTGTTGTGAATGCTGCTTCACATCACTTCCAATAATAGTCTTTATAACTACCATTTTCAGGACAGCGTTTGACATAGAATTAAAAAGTGATATCCACACATACCAGAACTTGTTTGTATTCTCAAGTCTAAGGATGACTTAACTAACCATTTTCAAATTTTACTTATGACAACGGATCCATAAAGTAAACATTCGAAGGTTGGGGTGTCCAATACGCATCCCTTGTGAGTAACATATGAGTTTGGTGGGAACCATCCATATATTCAAAGAATATAACCAACACTCACATTTGCCTTATGTAACAATACTCCCATACTGTTAACTGACAATGGACATATTTAGAATGATAAATCATTCAAGGATTAAATATGCAAATATAGGACAAACAATTGTTATATGAATGATAACAAATACCTCGTATCTTTATTCATTAGAAAATAAAATTATCTTACAATCCCAATTATCCAAATGACTAATAAACATAGATTTACATGAGACTACTAGCTGGAAGCATTCCAATATTCCTAGTAAGTTCTGAATGCTTTGGAAAAGCCAACGCTTTTGTAAACGGATCAGCTAAGTTGTCATCTGTGTGAACTTTTTCTAACTTTATGTCACCAAATTCAATAACTTCGCGAAGGTAGTGAACTTTGGCACGGAAATGTCTAGCACCTTTAGTAATTCCAGACTCATTAGCTATAGCGATTGCTTTAGTATTATCACAATATATATTAATGGGTTTTTCAATGGTGGGAACAACTCTGAGCCCAGAAATGAATTTCCTAACCCATACGGCTTCCTTAGAAGCATCAAAGGCAGCAATATACTTAGCTTCTGCTGATGAAGTAGCAAAAATGCTTTGCTTGGCACTCTTCTAGTCAACAGCACCTCCATTCAAAATGAACACATATCCAGTCTGAGACTTGAGGTCATCAGCATCCGTCAGATATCCAGCATCAGTGTAGCAAGAAACCCTAAGCTCTCATTTTAGATCACCTCCGTAAACTAGAAACATGTCCTTAGTATTTCTGAGATACTTTAGAATGTTCTTAACAGTAGTCCAGTGAAGTTCACCTAGATTCTGTTAGAATCGGCTTGTTATGTTCTGAGCGAACGCAACATCAGGGCGAGTACATCTCACGACATACATAATAGAACCTACAGCCGAGGCATATGGAACATTTTGCATGCGCTTTAACTCAGCAGGTGTAGAGGCACCTTTTGATTTACTCAATCTAAGCTTTTCTTGCATAGGGATACTTCCACGTTTGGAATTCTCCATGTGAAATCGCTTTAAGATTTTCTCTATATAATCACATTGACATAAGCCAATCAACCGTCTTGATCTATCTTTGTAGATCTTGATTCCAAGAATATATGCAGCTTCACCTAAATCTTTCATGGCAAAACATCTTCCAAGGTAGGATTTTACATCTTGTAACATTAGAATACTGTTTCCCATGATTAATATGTCATCGTCATACAAGATTAGGAAAGTGACATTACTCCTACTAGCTTTTAGATATACACATGGCTCATCAACATTTTGACTGAAACCAAATTTCTTTATTTCATTATCAAAACGCTTATTCCATTGCCTAGATTCTTGCTTAAGCCCATAAATGGAACGTTTCAGCTTGCATACTCGGTTTGGATATTTTGGATTGACAAAACCTTCAGGTTGCTCCATGTAAACCTCTTCATTGAGATATCCATTGAGGAAGGCAGTTTTGACATCCATTTGCCAAATCTCATAGTCATAGTACGCAGCTATGGCTATAAGAATCCTAATAGCTCTAATGTCTGCAACAGGAGAGAAGGTTTCCTCATAATCAATCCATGGGGTTTGAGTATATCTCTTCGCCATAAGACGAACTTTATAGGCGTGTACAGCTTCATTTATGTCGGTCTTTTTCTTAAAGAGCCACTTGCTACCAACGGTTTTGCCATTAGGAGGAAGTTCAACTAAGACCCAAACTTCGTTGTCTTTCATGGATTGCATTTCCACATTCATAGCATTAAGCCATTTATCAGACTCAGGGTCTAACAATGCAGCTTTATAGTTAGCGGGTTCACCGAGATCCCCTAACTCATGTTCCTCAGCATCGATGTATAAACACATACGATCTGTGGGACGTCGTGTCCTTGTGGACCTACGAATGGGAATGATATCACTTTGAGGTTCATCTATTTCTAGATCATCCTCTTCATGATTTAAGCTAGTGTCTATAGAAGGATGCGTATCTTCTTCTTGAATAATTTCAAGATCTTCTAGACTCCCACTTGCTTCTTGATTTATAAGACTATTCTCTAGGAATTCAGCATTCCGAAAAACACTTTCCAAGGTAGGATTTAACATCTTGTAACATTGGAATGCTGTTTCCCATGATCAATATGTCGTCGACATACAAGATTAGGAAAGTGACATTACTCCCACTAGCTTTTAGATATACACATGGCTCATCAGCATTTTGACTGAAACCAAATTTCTTTATTTCATCATCAAAACGCTTATTCCATTGCCTTGATGCTTGCTTAAGCCCATAAATGGAACGTTTCAGCTTGCATACTCGGTTTGGATATTTTGGATTGACAAAACCTTCAGGTTGCTCCATGTAAACCTCTTCATTGAGATATCCATTGAGGAAGGCAGTTTTGACATCCATTTGCCAAATCTCATAGTCATAGTACGCGGCTATGGCTATAAGAATCCTAATAGCTCTAATGTCTGCAACAGGTGAGAAGGTTTCCTCATAATCAATCCCTGGGGTTTGAGTATAGCCCTTCGCCACAAGACGAGCTTTATAGGTGTGTACAGCTCCATCCATGTCGGTCTTTTTCTTAAAGAGCCACTTGCTACCAACGGTTTTGCCATTAGGAGGAAGTTCAACCAAGATCCAAACTTCGTTGTCTTTCATGGATTGCATTTCCACATTCGTAGCATTCAGCCATTTATCAGACTCAGGGTCTAACAATGCAGCTTTATAGTTAGCGGGTTCACCGAGATCCCCTAACTCATGTTCCTCAGCATCGATGTATAAACACATACGATCTGTGGGACGTCGTGTCCTTGTGGACCTACGAATGGGAATGATATCACTTTGAGGTTCATCCATTTCTAGATCATCCTCTTCATGATTTAAGCTAGTGTCTATAGAAGGATGCATATCTTCTTCTTGAATAATTTCAAGATCTTCTAGACTCCGACTTGCTTCTTGATTTATAAGACTATTCTCTAGAAATTCAATATTTCGAGCAACAAGGACTTTGTTCTCGGGTGGGTAGTAGAAAGAATAACCCATTGTTTCCTTTGGGTATCCTATGAAGATACACTTAATAGACCTAGGTTCTAACTTGTCAGGCTTGGTAAGAGTATCTTGCTTAACAAGTGCCTCACAACCCTAGACTTTTAAATAACACAACTTAGGGGCTTGCCCATGCCATACTTCGTATGGTGTCTTTTCAACCTTCTTAGTTGGAACCATATTGAGAATGCGTGCAGCAGTCTCAAGAGCATAATCCCAAAAGGACTTTGGAAGAGTTGTTTGACTCATCATAGATCGAACCATATCTAGTAGGGTTCTGTTTCTCCTCTCCGACACACCATTGTGTTGTGGAGTGTAAGGAGGAGTACGATGGGCGATAGTCCCATGATCCTTTAGATGATCCAAAAACTCTTGACTCATATATTTGCCTCCACGATCAGAACGTAGCGATTTTATGGTATTGCCAAGTTGATTTTCTACTTCTTTTTGAAATACATTGAAGGTTTCAAATACTTCATGTTTATGCTTTAACAAGTAAACATAACCATAACGACTAAAGTCGTCAGTGAAAGTGACGAAGTAGCTTGCTCCTTGCCTTGAAGTGATCTTAAATGGGCCACATACATCGGTGTGTATTAGTCCAAGTAAGTCTTTGGCCCTTTCCACTTGATGTGTGTAAGGTTTTCTTGCCATCTTACCAGACATACAAGGAACGCATTTTTCAAAAGCCCTAAGGTCAGTTGAATTGAGAAGTCCATCGTGTTGCAACTTTTCAATGCGTTTCTTGCTAATGTGTCTAAGACGATAATGCCACAAGAGAGCAGAGTCCAAGTCTAGCTTAGCTCTTTTGTTGCTTACAGTATATATAGAACTTTCATTTGCATAAGAATTAGACAAATCAATTTCAAAAATATCATCCCTTGGGATAGCACTAAAATAAACCATGTTATTCCTAGAAACTTGAATTGTATTATTCACGAAGCGGTTAATAAACCCATCTTCGTACAAACAGGAAACTAAAATTTCTCCTCTAGTAATAAAAGGAGCATAATGACAATTGTTCAAAACAATAACTAATATGCTAGGGAGAGATAAATCAAAGTTGTCAATTGCTTCCACAACTTCACGTTGACCATTGCCCACGTACAAGCTAAGAGCCCCCGGCTTCAGTTTCCTACTTGCCCTTAGACCCTGCGTTGTATTACAAATATGAGTACCACAACCAGTGTCATAGATCCATGATCTATTAAGGAAAGTATTGAGTTCTATAACGAAGATACCTGAACCACCACCAGCTCCAGAGGCTGCGTTCTTTTTCTTCTTTAGCAACTCGGCTAAGTACTGAGGACAGTTCCTCTTCCAATGTCCTGTCTCACCACACTCATGACAGATTGAGTCCTTTGCGGGATCTTCCCTCTTGGGTGGAGGGGGAATCTTGGGCTTGGGAGCATAAGCGTGCTTATTTTTCCCATTCCCTTGATTTTGTCCCCTGGCAGCCATTTGGAGTTGCAGTTTGGTTGCGCTTATTTTTCCCTTTCTAGTCTTTACAGCTCGAATTGCAGGTCAGAGCAGGAGCGTTGTTTTTTCTGAGCAGATTAAGAGTTGCTCATGGAGCTTTTAGCATAGCATGCAACTCGTTAACTGTCTTCCCCAGGCTATGCATGTTGTAATTCTGACAAACCCTTTCAATTTCTTGCTATTTTTAGGTAGGACGATAAGATCAGGACTCCACAGCAAGGCCAAGTGTCACGGGGTGCCCCAAACGCTCTAGATTGTCAATATAGCCCTTCATTTTCAGAACATACGAGCTAACTGACTGCCCTTCTTCCTGTTTGCAAGAGTGAAAATCTCGCGTAGTCTGAAGAAGCTCATGCTCTGCTTGCTGGGCAAACAGAGTTTTTAACTCCTTTAGCATGTCATTAGCATGGAGGTTTTCTAGATTTTGTTGGATCTCTGGCTCCATGGTCATGAGACCTTGGTCCTGCATCTCTTTTGATCCTTTAACCAAGCAGTATGAGCTGCAAAGGATTTCCGGAGCAACTTGCTGACCCGCAGGGCTACAGGGCAGGAGGAAGTGGCTGCTCTAGGTATTTCAATTTATCCTCAATTGATAGTACAATCCTAATTTGTTGATACCAATCAATAAAGTTGGGTCCAGTCAGTTTTTGCTTCTCGAAAAAATAAGCCCTAAAGACCGAATTGTTTAGTGACGAGGTTGTCATCTACAATTTAGAAAAAAGTTCAAAATATTAGTATTGTCGATAATTAAATTCCTTAAGGAATTATACTACCCTATTAATTACTAATAAGACTAAGATCCAACTTGCCTCTCACTTATTACAGAAGGTATGATCCAAAGTGTTAAAATCAAGTAGGGCAAGAGGTAAGAGACGAGCATTTATTTCATGTATGCAACTTTAGATTTATAACATAAGGACATTATTAAATCTTATAGTAATGTTCAAAAGCATATTTGGTCTCATCTTCATGCCTCGGGTACGAAGGTTTCTGGACAGGAAACACGATTTAAGTCCACCAAAACGTGCGAAAATTGACATAGATCTGACCTATGAAAAAATTCGTCATGGGTTGGCAAGGCCCTTAGGTCTGACCAGAGAGGTCAGGCCAAATGCACGTGTTCTAGGTTTGGCTGGCATAGACTTAAAACTTCATATAAGGGTATACACATAAATGTGACAAAAATTGTGTACAAGAAGCATGAAAAAACATCTGTAGCACAAAAGTTAAGGAACATTTTGTTAACCTTTTTGGTATAGTAATCATTTTGTAAATGTTCACGATAGCTCCATTAGGAGCACAATGAAGGGAGAACAGTGTCAGGCGAATCTGTATGTAAAATAACTTGACTTATTTGGGGAAATCTTACTTTCAACCAGCCTTAAACTTCTTCTTATAAGTTTGTCCACATAATGGGTGTGTTCGTACTTCCAAATTGATATAATGATGCTATTGTATATTAAGAAACCTCTTTTGTTAACATTAGTTTTATTGATGCCAATATGATGGGATTACAAATATGATCAAACCTTATATTGTACTCCTACTTGGTCCGAAAACACAAGTAATTCTAATAATTCCCTCATATGCCGAAGCATGTAGTGGGGCGGGAGAAAATTAAAGATCAATTCAACCCCATACCGCGCATATAAAAATAAATTATACAAGAAATCAAATTTCATTGTTTAATGTCCGTATTAATTTTTCCAAAAAACCCTGCGTTAGCAAATAACCACATAAATTCTGGTAACAAGGATCTCGCTAAATTTTTATGTGTAATATTAGAATGTTCTATCACAATTACTCCTATAAGTATTAGTCCGGTTTTAAGAGTTTCATAAAGTCTATTTTGCTATTATTGACTAGACACAGGGCATATCACATATAAGCAATTAAAACAGACTAAAAATTGGATTAAAAATTGAGGAACAAACTCTTATAATGAAAGCAGTAAATCATTTAATGCCTTGAGTTCTCAAAAGAGTCTTCCCCAATAGGAGAACCATAAGACTCTTACTAAGTTTTCTGCTAAAGTGCCTAGATCGCCACATCCATCATATAATATGATTGCGTGAGTCTTATAGCCGAGATAAAGCAAGAATGTAATCATCATGGCAATTTAATTAACATTTAATATGGATCTATTCTCTTTTTATTAAAAATAACATATGTGTTGATTCTAGGTTGGTTTATTCATTATTTATGGGAAAGGATTGCTTTTGTCGTTGCCATAATTTTCAATAAAAAACATAAATAAAATAATTTTTTGCAGCTACTTGCGTGTTTTAAATCGTATGTAATACATAAATACTAAACTGGTTGACTCGTGATGCCACTGTTGGAATCTAACATTTAAGTTAACCAATTTAACTCTTACGAGTACGCAGCGGATAGATCTAGTCTAGTATATATAATTAACATACATATACACACAATAAAGGACATGAAAAATAAATAGGAGCATACCCTTGGAAGTTCACCAGAAAGTATTAAACCGAGAACAAGAAACTAGAGACCTAAGTGGTCACCTCTACGAGTGCTCACACAAACACGTCAATCAAACACACCAAGATGCTAGTCTTGTTTCACTAGAACTGATTCCAAACACCAAAGTAACACTTTACCGAAATCAGCAAAACAAAACCCTAATATGGTTGTACCGAAAATCACCAACTGAATTAGGGTTTATTCCTTAATCGGTTTTTACCGAAAATCACAGAACCCGAATCTTTGATTGTTGCAACCTGTTGTCAACCTTGAAAACAGTTACCCCAATCTACCTAGGACCTGCTGAGATCAATTAAGCTCCTTGAGATAGCTTGATCACGCCTTAAATCCTTCTTGAGGATTACCGAAAATAAAACAACAAATGTATATAACCGAAACCCAAGTATTCGGTGGACAGTTTTGGAGTATAAGGAAGTTGCTCGTTTCTGTTTTGGTTTTCAACGTATTGTATGTCGTTTGTATAGGAGCTAGGGTTATGGGGCCTTAAATAGCTAGCCAACCCTAGTTTTAGAAGGATTAAAAAACTAGACTTTCAACCTTATCATACCACCTTTTCAACCCTTATCAAAAGCCTTGCTCTCCTTATCTTGTACACTCCTAAACTGACCATAATACTCTTTCAAAACCAGATATGGATTGGCTTCATAAGGGGTCCAAATGGTTTGAGTATTTCCGTTTATAGTCCTCTAGGTTCTATTCATTTTAAGCTCATTACACAAGATAATAACTTAAAACCATTTCGTGAAATAAATGTGTTCTATGTGTTCAACGTGTGATGCTCCCATATGCTCACCAACATTTCTAGTGTTTATGGGCTATTCCTACTACCACATTCCAATAACATCTTGAACTACACCTTTTTGTGTCACATGGTGCGTAAATAAAAAACATTTAATAATGGGTGCATTTGGTTTAATTTCTCATTTTATGCAATACAGATAACGTGACCCAATTGACATATAAATTACTGATGTTTTAATGCCGCGCATGGGCTTAGACATTATGTTTTTTTTAAATGTATACTCCATCTGTCTCACTTTTATTGTCCTTATTTGACTTTTTAAAGTCTTTCTTTTTCAACTTTATTTTTTATATTTTGTTTTGTGTCTATTAATTACTTATGCAAAATATACGAATGAATTGGTTTTTAAATATATTTTCATTGGTATAATTTTCATAAAGTATTATATAACACAAACAAAAATAATAAAGATTAAAGTTGAAAAAAAAGACTTCGAAAAGTTAAATGAGGACAATAAAAGTGTGACGGAGGTAGTATAATTTTTAGTTTTCTATTTTATAAGTTATGTATAGAGTATTATCTAAAACATACGAAGAGAATAGATTTATTAAATCTTTTATATATTACGTGATATGATAATTAGTATTTTTTTTTCTTTTGATTTACCTGTTTTCGCACTCGATATTGTGAGCCAACTAATCCCCGCGAAACTACCCTTTTAGGTAGCCCCCGAGTCGGCTCAAGTAAATCTCCGAGGCCACAATGAAATAAATACTTTTTCAGAAATTCAATTGTTAGAATTTTAGTACGCATTAAACCAAAAGAAAAGAAAATGTAATTTCTTTCAAACTCATCAATGAATAGCTAGAAAACCCGTTTCTTATTTACGATAACTTATGTGCTTCGGTGTTTTTCTATTTGATTGTACAACATGATTTTATGCTGATAATGAAAAATACACTAAAATGTTTTCGAGTAGATTTGGGATGTGATTAAATAATGTTAAATCTTTGTTGGAAGCAAGAATTGTTTCCGTTTGTTGTATTTTAAAATATAAAGTCTAGGGGTATAAAGTTTAAGAGGTTATTTGTTTATTTTTTAAAGTTATAATAAAATTTGTAAAATTTATAAATTTACACTTAACTCCATATAATTTATTTAAAATTAAACCACTAAAGTTTTATTAATTACTTTCGCTTTTTTGTATTTTTTGTTTCACAAATTTGACACATATATTTTAATGTGTTTTTTTTCTTCATCAGATTTCTCGACCAATTTTTTTTAATTTTGACCAAATTGATTCAATTTTGATTTTTTATTGACCAATCAGATCGCACGATTTTGCCCACGTGGCAAAATCAAGCGTTCTGATTGGTCCAATTTTAGAATTCATAAGATTCAATTTGATAGAAAACTCCGAAATGATGTAATTCTTTTATTATATAATAAAAGATGAATGGACTAAGGGCCCATTAAAAATTTTAATGACACTTCTTTGATATTTTTGGTGGCACTTTTTTATTTTTAGTAACATTTTTTTAGTTTTAGTGACACGTTTATATATTGTGATTCACCAGATGACAATTTTGTAATGGATACAAGCATAGAACACATAAAATATAAAGATGAATGCATAATGTAAGGGTAAAAGCATAAGAATAAAATGCCTAAAAGTTATTTAAATGGCTTAATGGCCTAAGAGCAAAAGGAGTGGTGGGCTGTTAGCTTGGTGCCAAGCTATGGCGCCAGTTTTGGCTATGGCTCACCACTCCGTGGTTGGTGCCAAGGCCTCTCGGCTGTTAGCTAACAGCCGACGCCAAAGTATATATATATATTTTTTTTTTGAAAAATTAGCCCTATGGCACGAGTTTTGGCTATGGCTCACCACTCCATGGTTCGTGCCAAGGCCTCTCGGCTATGGCTCACCACTCCACTGAATTCTGGTGCCATACCAAATCTGGTGCCAAACTCCATTTTCTTTACTTTTTTCTCTATGGCACGAGCCTATGGCACCACGACTCTCAGTGCTCTAATTAAAACCTTTTATATACTATAAACACTTTTTTTTAAAATACAAGCACCTTTCAAAACTTTAAAACCTTTTTTACAGTCAAGTCAAGAACCAGAAGCTAACCAACACAATTAAAAGAACAAAAGATATATAAAAGAAGAGCATTTCTGTATCATATAATCTTGTGTCTACTTATCATTCAACCCATATTAAAATGAGGGATGATATGCACACCACCAAAAGTGGTGTGTACATCACTAAATCACACTAGTGATGCACATAGTACGACATCACATATGCATGATAGTGGTGTAGACATCACTTATAGTGGTGTGGACACCACTTATAGTACTATTAAAATATGAGATGTGTATCATGGATATGTACGATGGTGCGATGACCCATGTATGGACCTCAATTAGAAACACGGAATTTTTCCTCGTCGAAGCACGGCTACATCAGGGATCCGCAATGAGCTCATACCTCATTGCTTTGATCATTGATGAGCTATCAAGAGGGATACATGGCGATGACCCATGTAGGGATCCGCAATGAGCTCATACCTCCGCAATGTTGCGCTTGTTTCAGAATCAGCGAAATGTTTGAATAACATACTTGAGAACTGTTACGTGATTCAAAACACCTTATCGGGGGGTCTTGGTTGATCAAAGAACAATAGATAAAATATTGTATTTTTAGTGAGAGAAAGTAGAGAGAGGTGAAAAGAACAAATGTGTTTTATTAGAAAGAGAAAGATAAACAAGAAATGAACTTGCAC
>BQNB010108201.1:0-23005 GCA_026074375.1 Tanacetum coccineum | reverse complement strand
CGGGGAAGTCAATCCCAAATAGATCTATTCATAACATTCGCGCTCACAATAGTAATTAACAGTTCATGATTGTGGGCTTAGAGGGTTATTGCTACTTAGGCAAACACGTAATCATAATGTAAAAATGTCCACTTGTGTCTAATTTGTAAAACAAAGCATGTTTCTCACTTCAAAACTTGTAAATCATTATAAATGTAAAACGCGGGGCTATGGACTCACCTTGAGTGAATGAATCAACAATGTAAATCATAGAATGAAAATGCGTCACGTAAACGTCCGAATGCAACCTGATTAATTATAGGTCGTATGAGTACTAAGTACTTTGAATAACTAATACCATATATAATTCTATATAGCTACATTACCATCTAATTGTATTTGTGAAATAATATTTATAAGGTTAAAAGGTTTATAAATATTACCTTAGTAAAAATGGCGTAACTTTCTCGTTTTAAGCCCATTTTGTACATTTTTTATGTCCACGGTTTCGTATTAAGAATATTTATCAAAATACTAAATTTATAACTTTTTATTCCTCTGACGAACAATACTTTTACTGTTCATGTATATTTTATAAAACTATTTTTATAAAATTAATCGTCGTAAGCTCGTAAAAGTCGTAACTTATCCATTTTAATTCTGTTTTTAGTTATTCTTTCGAGCACATCTTCGCAATTTAAAGTTCTATCTAAATAAAATATTTTCAAAAAAGGAACTGGTATGAACAGTAACTTATTTTTATAAAATTACTTTTATAAAAATACTTTTTATATATTTATTTATCGTATCTTGCAAATAGCATAACTTCTTCGTTATAATTCGGGTTTTCAAGTTCTATATATGCCTATGATCCTCATGACATGTAGTATTTTAATAAAATTTAAAATAAATACTTTATGTTCGAATTTAAAACAGCAAGTTTGTATAAAAGATGTATTTAATTATATAAACTTGTTTTATGTCCAATAAATTATTCTAAGTCTTTTCTCATGATTAATACACTAACTTGTGTATATTTATAGTCCTCTAACATTTGTCCAAGAATAACAAGCCCTTGTATTTCTTTTACTTATAAACTTATTAAGTAAACTTTTAAACAATTTATTTATATATACTTTTATAAATAAATCCACACTTGTATAATGTATATACTTTCATTCCAACATGTTTTTAACATCAATATAGCATATGAAAAAGTATTTCAAACCATGATCAAGAGTTATAATCCATTTTACATCTTAATATATTTCCTAGATGGTGATTTACTACATAGACATTATATACACATAAAATCACAAATGTAAAAAGTGTAGGGTTTTTAGATGACCTTTAGATGAAGTATGATGAAGAGAAACAAGTTCTAAACCCTAGTTTAGAATCAAAACCCAAGCTTCCAAGACTAGAATACCCTAATTTCTAAAGAAACCCTAATCTTGCACTTTTCTTGATTAACCCTTTAAAACACTAAACCAAGCCTTCAATACACCTTAGAATACCTTAGATATGATGTTAGAATACTTAAATACTTGGTAATAAAAATTATATGGATTGCTTGTGTTTGTTTGTTTCTTACCGTGGCTAGAAAGAGAGAACAAGAGAGAGTTTATGAAGTTTTTGATTAAGTAAAAGTGTGAATGTGATATCTACATAAGTTGCACCCTTTATATACTAAAATGAGCTAGTCCAAGTTACTATTAGAGTGGTCAAGACTAGTGAAACAAGGGGAGGGATTTAAGGAGAAAATTTGGTCAAGTTTACTAGTCATGGTCTGGGTTTCATGAACCATAGGTTGTACACGTCTTTGGTAAGGTTTTTGTGTGCTCTATGTCCCCTTAGGAGCTCATGGTGTCCGAATTTTAGGGGGGGGATAGGACTAGGAAAAATCTTAGATATTTTATGGTAATATACTTGTAGTCTTGAAGTTATAAGGTGTAGGATTAAGTGTAGAAGTGAATACTTGTAAAGTGTTGGTTTTGGTTTGGTTCCTTTATGCATAATTCGGCCAACATGAATAACATAGGTGAAGTTTTATAAAACTTTGTGTATTGGGTATAATAATGGGTATTTGTTGAAGCGTAAATAAGTTTTGGTGGTTCCGTGAATGCCTAAATGTATTTTATCGCGAAACGTAAACACTGTACGTAACCAATAAAATAAAATGTGCAAAGTTAATAATTATCCTCCAAATAATTATCTAACACTTGCTTGACGTAAACTTTTATTTGTTTGATGCCCGTTTACGTTGAATGATAATTTTTAGCTTACTCGATTTAACTTAACGATTAAAATTAAAAGCAACACGTACGAGAATAAAAAATAACTAGTGAAATAAATGATGTCGTAAAATGACCTGAAAACACGGATTGTTACAGTCTTCCCCCGTTAAAGGAGCCTTATCCGCAAGGCTTAAGACGCGAATCATAAGACTCCACAAAGCTATGCTTTGAGATAGTAAGGTAAGAGTAAACCGTCAAGAAATTAAAAAGTGGAATACACGACTTAGAAAGAAGGATGAATCGTTGGTTCAAGACATCTAGTAACGTGTTTTCTAATAATCTTTGCTCGGCTACAATCATGTTAACCTTTCCCCATTCAACATACTGCAAGTCAAATACAAGTTGATTTACTAAAAAGAACAACACTTAATATAATAAATTGCTTTAATAACACATACTTAAGGGGTGTTTGTTTTGGCTTATATGTGGGCTTGACGCCACCGTGATTATTTTTCTATATATACAAACTTAATTTTAGGGTTTTAAAGTGTGGACCTTGGGAGAATTCGTAGGGTATCTTAGGGAGCCGCTTTTCTATCAAGCTTTTAGGGTCGCTTTTTAGGGATTCTCAAACCCTTTCGGAATCACCAATTAATCAATGTTTTAATCAAGTTGAAGTGTTTTCCTTAGATCTTTCAATATGTCTTGTTCTCTGATTAATTATTGTTATTCGCTTCTCTTTAACATGCTAGGCTAGATCTATTAGTGTTTACTTATGAATGCATGAGACTTAGTTTGTAGATCCTTTTAATATTGGTAGTTGTTGATTGTATTAGAGAGCGTTAGGATTTAGGATAACTAGTTCTTAAAATGCTTGCGAAAACGTCTAGGGAAACGGGATTGTGTAGAAAGGATACCATCAGTAACAATCTTCATGCTACTTTACCCTTATATGGTTGATCACATTTTAAGTGTTTTAATGCATGTAATGTACTCTTAGGGGCCTTGTAATAGTCTTCATACTACCTTACTTGGGTGTTGCCTTAACGAAATTTATAACATAGACAATGGGGTTTGTGTAATTCATCTAATGAATTAGGAACATAATTCACTCACTCACAAGGGTCGGAGGGAAATAGAATTAGGAGAAGCAAACTAAGGATTAATGCATGATTAAGTAAATATATTTATTTTATGATTTTTTACATTAGTTTAGATTTAATTTAGTTTAATTTAGTTTAATTAGTTTAAAACCAAATCCCCTTTAAAACCATGGTTTTACCTGCTTTCATAAAAATATAAAAACATAAAAATAATTTTCTTTCAACCCCTAAACCTTAGTTACGTTTAGTTTGAGCCTTCACACGTTATTCCCCTAGAGAATGATAACAACCCCTGAGTCTTGCTTATACTATACTACAATGGTTAGGTACACTGCTTAAGGAGTTGTAAAACTTCTTGTGAGTCCACAACACCCACATCAAGTTTTTGGCGTCACTGCGTGGGGAATAATATAGGTTTCAAATTTTATTTAGCTTAGGTCTACTCACATAATTCCTATCAATTGAGAATTTAATTTTCTGTCAATTAGCTTTCTTGTAGTCTATCTTTTCTTTGTGTGTTTCTTTTGTAATTCCTATTTAATTATTCCATTCTATACTAAATTTGGAGAACGGCAATCCATTTGTACTCGTTCCCAACTAATGGATCTCCACGTTAGGATCACCCTAGAGCTAAATGTGCTCTGCGCAATCTTAGCTATGATTTATTTTCACCCTAGGAACCACTTAAATGACTTTTTTTGAACTCACTTAATATCATGAATGATGACATTGAGTCTGATGATGGATTGTAGATACACTTTGTTTCCCCTTTCTTAGATTTCTGATGATAGCAAAGTGCATAATGAATTAGATGAGTAGGGATTATTGCGAGAAATTTTACCGTAATTGGTTATTTAATAATTTGGATGGAGCGACTTAGCTTCACAGTTGATTGGTTTTTAGGAAGTTTGTTGCCTATTTTGACCCTTTCTTGCCAATGAACATTATAACGTGTAAAGCGTGTAACGTTATAATGGTAGAAGGACTTGAAAGTACAGGAAGGAACTTAGTTCCTATTGCTAGGGATGTTTATGTGTTCGTTAGAAGCTTCACCTATAGTACGAACTTTGTTGTATTGGAAGACATAGAGGAATTTGTTGTAAGTGATATGACAGATATTATAATGGGAAGATTGATGAGGTGTCATTTTATACACTTTTTCAGGGTCATTTAACCCCATGAATCATGCAAATATCTGTAAAATACATGCTTAAACATTTCTTTTTGTGTTTTTAGCACTTGGATGACATTTGGAGGTAATACACGTGACTTGGGCTCATTTAGGGAAGAAACAGATGGGATTACAACTATACACAAAATTCAAAGAAAGAAGTGCGCACAGTGGCTGGAGATGGCGTTAGAAATTCTTGTAACGCTGTCTAAACATACAAGCGACGATGTCAGATTATTTAAGACGGTGTCAGAACGTAATCGCCTCAATGAAGCCATAAAAGATTCGGTGAAGCGACGGCGTCAAGATTACAAAGCGACGTCATCGCGGTTATTTTCTATATATATGAACTCGTTTTTAGGGTTTTAAGTGTGGAACTTGTGGGATTCGTTAGTCATTATTATAGTACGATTATCTGCAGTAGTTTTGTCATTTTTAGGGTTCTCAAAACCCTTTGTAACTACCTAAACTCCATGTTTTGATCAGAGAAGTTCTTTATCTTTTAATCTTTCATTATGACTATGTGTTGTCTGATTAATTATTGTTCTTTACTTTTCCTTAACATGCTAGGCTAGATCTTATAGTGTTTTCTTATTATTGCATGTGAATTAGTTTGTAGATCCTCTTAATATTTCTTCTTATTGATGGGTGTGCGCGTTAGGCTTTAGAAAACTAACCATGAAATATTACATTGACATAGACGTCTAAGGAAACGTGACTGTGTAGAAAGGATACTATCGGTAACAGTCTTCATACCACCTTACCCATCTATGGTTGATCACCTTTTAAGTATTTTAATGCATGTAATGTAGTCTTAGGGGCCTTGTAATAGTCTTCATACTACCTTAGTTGTGCGTTGCCTTAATAGAGTATTACATAGACGGCGGGTTCGTGTAAGTCGTTCATGACTTAGGAAATATTTACACATCGCATCACAAGTGTGACAAAGCAATAGAATTAGGAGAAGCAAACTAAGGATCATGGATGATTAAGTAAACGCTTTTATTTACCTATACGAGTTTCCACCAAATTAGTTTATATTTAATTTAAGTTGTTAGTTTAATTAGCTTAAAACCAAACCCCCTTCAAATCGGATATTTTAATTGCTTTCTTAAAAATATAAAAACATAAAAATAATCTTCTTTCAATCCCCTTAGACCTTAGTTATGTTTAGTTCGAACCTTCCCAATCTATTTCCCTAGAGAACGATAACAACCCTCGAGTCTTACCTATACTATACTACAACGGTTAGGTATACTGCCTAGGGATTTGTAAAACTTCTTATGAGTTTACACAATGAGCCACATCATGTTTTGGCACCGTCGCCTGGGGAATAGTTAGGTTTTGAATTTTATTTAGCTTAGGTCTACTCACTTAATTCATATTAAGTGAGAACATAAATTTTTGGTCAAATAGCTTTCTTGTAGTCTATCTTTTCTTTGTTACCTTTGTTTTGTAAAACTCGTTTTTGTTAACCACCATGAGAGACAAAAATCCTATATGTACCTTAGGAGATTATTCTAGACCTAGCCATAAGGGCTATTGAAACACCATTGAGCTCCCCGATGGGAACCATGTGGTGCCTCTGCGATCTGACACTATCCGGTTGGTGCAAAACGGATGCACATTCTACGGACTTTGGTCTGAGGATCCAAACCAACATCCAAAGGATTATCTAAAACTTGTGGACTCACTTGACTTGGATGTTGCAAATAGGGAAAGGATGCGCCTGTGTTTGTTTTAATTTTCCTTTCGTGATCAAGCTAGCAATTGGCTTGAACATCTTCGAGGAGGATGCATTTCCATTTAGGAGGATCTTACTACCCGTTTCCTTGCTCAATTCTTTCCACCAGGAAGAACTGCTAAACTTCGTAATGATATCTTGATGTTCCAATAACATCAAGGTGAATCTCTTTCTAAGGCATGGACTCGTCTTAAGGACTTACACCAAAAAGTCCCTCATCATTACATCGATCTTTGGTTCCAAGTCTAAATCTTTTATGACCATGTCAATCCTGCCAAAAGGCGAACCAGCGATCAAGCATTCAGTGGTAAGCTACATGACAAAAATGGCCAAGAATCCAGGGCACTATTAGAGGACCTTGCCCTCTATGACAACGAAAGTTGGAACGACCCAAGAGACTTCGCTAAACCGGTCAAGGAAATCTCTTTGACTTAAGATGTCTCGAGTACATCCGACCACCATCTTATTGAGCTTGAAAATCAAGTCCAATGCTTGATGGAAGCTCATCTTGCTCCTAAATTACCTGTTAAATTAAACAAGAGCACTTCTTCATGCGAGATTTGCAGTGGTCCCCACGACACTCAATATTGCATGGAAAATTCTGAGCAAGCTTTTCTTGATTACGCATTCTCGCATTTCGACGAAGCGGGAGGCAAGTGGTTCACTTTTAAACTAGAGCAAAATAATATTAGTGACACCTATAATCCGTCATAGAAAGTCACCAAAACATTAGGGGAGAAACTCAAAAATTCTCTAATTTTTTTTATCAAACCCTCTTAATCCATTTTTCAGCCTAACGTTCGATCCCGCAGCCCGCCCCCCCCTTCTCAACAAACAAAACGCTCAAATTTAGAATAATAAATCAAATCTAGAAGGGTTGGTGTCTAATTTTATTGCATCTCAAGGCGCTAGATTATCTAAATTTGAAGCTGATTTCAAATAACAACAAAGCGAGATAACCAATAAAATTGACACATTCTTAAAGGCCATCAATGATTAAATGACAAGAGCACTCCCAAGTGATACAGTTAAGAACCCTAAATTAAATGTTAACCCCACCTCTTCGGTTTCGTCTGCTTGTTTATACATAATAGGAGATCTCTAAAGTTCATCCCATACCCTCAATTCGATCAATGCTAACAAATTATATTCCAAACAAACAAATAAATATCAAAAAGACTAACCTTAAGTTAAAACATTAACGGTCAATGAAAATCGGGCACCTCCAAAAAAGGGAATTAAAAGTCGACTAGAATTACTCTCTCCCAAATATCAATCTCAATCATCTATAAGAGAACAAATGTAGGAACTCCTCTTCTCCCAAACGCGCGTTCTTTCCCTTCAATAGAATTACCATTATAAACGAAAATAAGATGAACGTGAGAAGCTGAGACCGTTAAAACTGATGGACAATGATCATAAACAATTTGCTGAGGGTTGAGAAAAAGTCAGGGATGGTTAGGCGGGCCCATACCAGTGATAAGAGAGACACGTCCTCGGGGAACATTTTAAAAAGAGAAACCCGAATGACTAAGATGTGTGAAGAAAGGATAGGAAGTAAATGAAGTTGATGAGGAATGTGAGGAGTCCGAAGAAGAAGTTGAGGACGACCCAGAATACATTAACACCAACCCATCATCACCATCTAATCCATCAATTTCATTCATCACAAAAAAAGTTTGTAAGCTCAATTCGCTCCTTAAATCATTAAACTTAGTTCTCCCATCATCTAACACACAATTTATTTCCACAAAAGAAAATGATGAAGACGTAATGTTTGTTGAATTAATTAAAAAAGTGTGATTCTAGTGAAGAAGAGTTAGGAGTGGACAAAAATGTAGCAACGGAAGAGGAATTAGGAGTAGAGTACTTTGACAAACTTCTAACTAGGATCGAATTAACATATCATAAGTACTTAATGTGCACCCAAATTCCGTCCCTGTTCTTGAGAAACCCCATTATTGTAGAAGGAAGTCCTTCGAACCTTAAAATACCATAAATGTACATGTGGAGCAAGGCTTACATAGATTTTATTCCCTTTTATGAACATCATAATTCGTATGCAATTTACATTGGCATCTTCATGAGGAAACGGCTGGAACATAGGAAGATCCTGGAGGTATTAGAGGAATAAGTAACTTCACAAGGAGAATTAAAGGGATGCATATCTTTGTAGGAAACTACACTTATGTTTCGGATTTCATGATTGTTGAGGATATTAGTCCAATTATAGACCATAGGCTGTCACAAGTAGTACTAGGGAAGCCTTTTGTTGAAATATCAAACATGACTCGTGATCTATCATTAGGAATAGTGAAGTTTGCAAATGGGACCGATGAGATTTCTTATAAAATATCCTATAAGATATAGCAATTTAGTTCGCTGTCGGATTTAGAAAAAGAGCATACAAAATCAGTCTACTTTTTGGAATGAGGAGGATAAGTGAAGAGGAGTAAACTACGTGATGAATAAGATATTATGGTTTTATAAAGAATGTTTAGAGCTTGGACCTGAATACTTGACTGAACTAGTAGAAGGAGAAGTAAGTAACGAAGGAGGAATCACGTAAGGAGTGTGACTCCGAGTCTAGCTATAAGACTCATTTAATAAACAAAAGCACTTTTTTGGAGGTAACCCAGTCTATTATTTTCCCACATTTTAGGTGCATCATATGTGTTTTAATTCTTTATCGTTTGCTTTTATATGTTTGAATTATGTGATCATGCTTTATTTTGTTTTTAACTTCGTCTTAATTGCAATCAAAGGTATTTTAGATTAATTCGTGTTTTATGTGTCTGTTTAGAGTCATATAATTGTGTTTAATTGTTTTTGTGGTTTATGTAGTAATTTTTCCAAGAAATAACTAATAGGATTGCGTGAAGAATTTTTTTTATTTACAAACGCTGGAGAGGGCGTCAGGATTTATCCTGACGGCGTCGCCCGACCAGCTATAGTAAAATTCATTTTTTTCAAATTCTTGAAAATTAATTTTGTTTAATTTCTAGAATTTGTAATTTTCCTAAAACTTGTAGAAAACCACAACTACATTAGCACATTCATCCTATCTTTATTGCTTTTGTAGCGTCAAACCCCTCATTAATTACGTTGTATATTCTCATCTGGCCTATTTTATGCTAGGTATAGTTGTTTCTTGTCTTTGATTTGCATGATATATTTGATGAGGAGAAGCCCGCAAGTTCATAGGAGTTTCATATGAATGATTCTTGGATGACGATTTAGCCGTGTTCATTTGTTTCTTCTCAATTATTGAGCAAAACCAGGGGAGTACTAGTATCTTTTGCCTTTTTCTTTTCCCTTTATTCGTTTTCACGGGTACTTTTATGAACATCAGGGACAATGTTCAAAAAAAGTATAGGGGAAATAAAGCCTTAGAAACTATTTCTTCATTAGCCTTTGCTTTGTCCTTAAAAAGATGAGTAATATACTGAAACGTAGCGTAGACGATAATTTTGACCCAAATTTAAAAAAATTTAGCGCACATACCGATTAAAACTTAGTATTATTACCGTCTCATGGATAAGATTTATATGACTAGCACAAAATCCCTATCACCAAAAAAATGCCACCAAAAAATGTGAGGTTCGACCCTTGATCTTTAGGAATTCAAGCACGCATCTTTGGTGCTTAAGATAGTTTTACCTTTAGCTTGCTCGAGTTAAGGAATGAGCAATCATATGTGTCGCGTTCATGGATTTGATCATGCATATGTGGTTTTGTCGCTTTTTCTAGAGCATTAGTAAAACCATATGAGAGTGTACCGGTAGTATATTAAATTCTAGAACTTGTTTTAATGATGCATCTCGAGACCGCAAGTGAGATCGCATTCATGTGATTAGGATTTGCTAAATGATTAGAGATACTAGGATAAACCTTGTTTTTAACTTGTAATTGTTATTATGGTCTCTACGATCATATGACTATCCTCACACCCTTACTTCGCACTCATTTTTAGTGCAACATACCCCTAGTACACCCCTTCGAGCCTATCCTTTTTGCGGATATTGTAATTTTCCGATGGATTTCAGATTATTAATAAAGAGCATTGTTTACACCTACACCAAATGTTACACCCAAATTGCCTTAGCATTTCTTTTATGTACTCGTTATTAGTATATTATTGTAAACCCAGTTAATTATTTGCTGAAGTACATGGTTGCTAAGTCGAGTCTTTTTATTAGTGTGCATAGTTTTGGGATTATTGGGATTCATAGTAGTTTTTACTTTCTGGAGAAATAGGGAATAAAGTTAATTTATTACCCCCCATATGCGTTTAATACACTCCATGTTATTTTGATCCTTTTAATTCGGGTCATTAATAATTAGTTTATGTATTGGGAGTTTCAATAAAATCAAAGTGTCGGGGGGTTGCAATTATTTATCCCAAGTCATGTATTATTATGTTTCAGTAGATGGTAGGGCAAAAGTGTACAAAAAATAGAAAAAAGTGAAGAAAAACAAAAAAGAGAAAAAGAAAAAGAAAAAAATTTAAAAAAGGAAGAGAAAGAAAAATGTACGGGCTGCCATCTTGCTTATGTTTATGTTTACGTCAAGAAAAAATGTCAGAAAAGAAAAAGAAAGAGTTTGATGTAGAGTTTTGTATATCTTAGTCCTAGTGTGGTCGAGTGTTGGCTTAGCAATGCCTTCGCATGTATTCTTGTATATTAATTAACTCACCACCACCCCAAATTCACCCTAAATATATCCCACCCGTTTTCGTTTCCGGATAACTTACACCCAAACACCACAACCCTTTAAGGACATCTTTGATAGTAATTCCTAGGTGCTTACGCTATAGCGGTAGAGGTTTGATCCTTTATCAAGCTTATGGTAATTTATATGCTATGACAGGTAATGAGTGTTAATTTTCTGTTTCCTTTATTGTTATAATTCATTATACACCTGAGATAAAGAGAGAATCCAAACATTTATGGGAGGTGATTGTTATATAATTTTTGTGCTTTAATTACGAGGGTTATTTGTTGTGTCATAAGATTTTCTTTAAAAACATAAGTTAAATGCCCTCGATATTCTATTGTCTAGGTAGAAATGCCTATTTGCTTGAGCACAAGCAAATGCCAAATGTAGGGGTATTTGATAAGGTGTCATTTTATATACTTTTCCTGGCTCATTTAACCCCATAAATCATGCAAATATCTCTAAAATACGTTCTTAATCATTTCTTTTTGTGTTTTTTGCACTTGGATAACATCTAAGGAAATACACGTGACTTTGGCTCAGTTAGGGAAGAAATGGAAGAGATTACAACTCTACAACAAATTCAAAGAAAGAAATGCGCATAGTGGCTGGAGAAGGCATCAAAAAATCTTGTAACGCCATCTGAACTTGCAAGCGATGGTGTCAGATTATTTGAGACGGCGTCAGAACGTAACAGCATCAATGAAGCCCTAGAAGATTCGGCGAAGCGACGGCGTCAGGATTATAAAGTGAAGCCGTCACGGTCATTTTTCTATATATACAAACTCGTTTTTAAGGTTTTAAGTGTGGAACCTATGGGATTTGTTAGTCATTATTATGGTATGATTATCATCAGTAGTTAGGTCATTTTTAGGGTTCTCAAAACCCTTTGTAACTACCTAAACTCCATGTTTTGATGAGTGAAGTTCTTTATCTTTTAATCTTTTAATATGTCTATGTGTTGTTTGATTAATTACTGTTCTTTGCTTTTCCTTAACATGCTAGGCTAGATCTTATAGTGTTTGCTTATGATTGCATGTGAATTAGTTTGTAGATTCTTTTAATATTGCTTCTTGTTGATAGGTGTGGGCGTTAGGCTTTAGAAAAGTAGCCATAAAATATTACATTGGCATAAATGTCTAGGGAAACGTAACTACGTAGAAAGGATACCATCGGTAAAAGTCTTCATACTACCTTACCCATCTATGATTGATCACCTTTTAAGTATTTTAATGCATGTAATGTACTCTTAGGAGCCTTGTAATATTATTCATACTACCTTACTTATGCGTTTCCTTAACGAAATATTACATAGACAGCTGGTTTGTGTAATTCGTTCATGACTTAGGAAATACTTACACATCACATCAAAAGTGTGACAAAACAAATATAATTAGAAGAAGTAAACCAAGGATCATGCGTGATTAAGTAAACACTTTTATTTACCTATATGAGTTTCCACCAAAGTTGTTTATATTTAATTTTAGCTATTAGTTTAATTAGCTTAAAACCAAACCCCCTTCAAACCAGATATTTTAATTGCTTTTTTTAAAATATAAAACACAATAATAATCTTCTTTCAATCCCCTTAGACCTTAGTTACGTTTAGTTTGACCATTCCTAACCTATTCCCCTAGAGAACGATAACAACCCCCGAGTCTTACCTATACTAAACTCAACGTTTATGTACACTGCCTAGAGATTTGTAAAACTTTTTGTGAGTTTACACAATGACCCGCATCAAAGACCCTTTAAAGCTGTTACTGAATTAGAATACGATTGCTTTAAGGGTTTAATTTCATTTAGTAGAATCTTTGATACTTACATTTTTTTGGTATGCCTCGCTACGATTACCAGATCTTAAAACTTTGAATGGAGTAAGGTCCCACCTATACTAGTTCTTAGCCAACGAGAATTGATAAACGGATTTAGGTACCCCTATAAGAAGAATAAGTTGATGTATAAAAATTTCTTAAATTTGGGACCCAAGTAACAAGTAGACGATAATATAAAAGAATGGCTCACCCGTGGACATGTGAGCATGCACGAGATCACATAAGGAGTGTGACTTGAGTCTAGCTACAAGACTCGTTAAATAAACAAAAGCGCTTTTTGGGAGGCAACCCAAACTTTTATTTTCCGCATTTTAGGAGTGTCTTGTGTTTTAATTATTTATCATTTGTTTTTATATGTTTTAATTATTTGATCATGCTTTGTTTTGTCTTTAACTTCGTCTTAATTACATCTAAAGGTATTTTGCATCAAATAATGTTAAAGGAAAATATCTGATTTCTAAGAACCATTTCAAACATATAGAATGAATAGTTTAGATTAATTCGCGTCGTGTCTTGTGTCATGTTTAGATCATATGATTGTGCTAAACATTCTCATGGTTTATGTTGTAATTTTTCCAGGAAATAACCAATAGGATTTGCATGTAGAAATTTTTAAGAAAAGAAAAAAAATTATTTACAGTGTCTGGAGACGGCGTAAGGATTTTTCCTGACGGCGTCGCGTCTCCAGCTACAGTAAATTTCGTATTTTTTTTATTTTAAAAAAATTAATTTTGTATAATTTCCAGAATTTGTAATTTTCCTAAAATTTGCAGAAAACCACAATTACATTAGTACATGCATCCTATTTTTATTGCTTTCGTAGTGTCTAAATCCTAATAGTTACATTGTATATTATTATCCCGACGAATTTTACGCCAGGTGTAGTTGTTTCTTGTCTTTGATTTGCAGGTTATATTTGATGAGGAGAGCCCAGAAGTTCTTAGGAGTTTCATGTGTACGATTCTTGGATGACCACTTAGCCGGGATAATTTGTTTCTTCTCCAATATTGAGCAAAACCAGGGGAATACTAGTTTCTTTTACTTTTTCATTTCCCTTTATTTGTTTTTCGGGTACTTTTAAGAATATTAGGGACAATGTTTAAATAAGTATAGGGGGAATAAAGCCTTAGAAACTATTTCTTCATTTGCCTTTGCTTTGTCCCTAAAAAGATGAGTAATATACTAAAACGTAGCGTAGACAGTAATTTTCACCCAAATTTAATTTTTTTATGGCACATACTGATGAAAACTTAGTATAATTAGCGTCTCATGGGTAGGAATTATATGACAAGCACAAAAACCCTACCACTCTAAAAACAATTCACCTTAAAAATGTGCGGTTCGCCCCTAGATCTTTAGGAATTCAAGCACCCATCTTTGGTGATTAAGATAGTTTTACCTTTAGCTTGCTCCAGTAAGGTTATGGAGTAATCTATGTGTTCTTGTTGTCGGCGTTTATGGATTGATCTGTGTTTTGTGGTTTGTCGCTTTTTCTGTAGCATTGGTATCAGTTAAAATTATATTAGTGCACCGGTAGTATATTAAATTCTAGAACTTGCTTTTGTGATTCATCCCGAGACTGCTAAGTGAGATTGCATTCGTGTGATTAGGATTTGCTAAGTGATAAGAGGCACTAGGATAAACCCTGTTTTAAACTTGTATTTGTTATTATGGTCTCCCTGATCATATAACTATCCCCACACCCTAGCTTCGCACTTATTTTTAGTGCAAGATACCTCTAGTACACCCCTCCAAGCCTATCCTTTTCGCGATTCTCATAATTTTCCGGTGGATTTTGGATTATTAATGAAGAGCATTATTTACACCCTCACCAAATGTTACACCCAAATCGCCTTAGCCTTCCTTGTATGCACTTATTTTTAGTACATTATTGTTATCACATTTGTAAACCTAGTTAATTATGTGCTTGAGTACATGGTTGCTAAGTCGAGTATTTTATCAGTGTATACAGTTTTTTGACGATTAGGATTCATGGTAGTTTTTAATTTATAGAGAAATAGGGAAGAAAGTCAAATTATTACCCCCCATAAGCGCTTAAGACACTCCAGGTTATTTTGATCCTTTCAATTCAGGTCATTAGTTAGTTTATGTTTATGAGTTCTAAAACTCAAGTGTAAGGGTGCGTCTATAAACTCCAAGTCATGTATTATTATATTTTAGAAAATGGCAGGGCAAAAGTGTACAAAAAAGGTGAAAAAAAGAGAGAAAAAGAAAAAGAAAAAGAAAAAGAAAATCAAAAAAAATATAAAAAGAAAAAAAATTGTACGGGCTGCCATCTTACTTGTGTTTATGTTTTTGTCATGAAAGAGTCAGAAAAGAAAAAGAAAGAGTTTGATGTAGAGTTTGTATATCTTTGTCCTAGAGTGGTCGAGTCTTGGCTTAGCAACACCTTCGCATGTATTCTTGTATATTAATTAACTCACCACTACCCAAATCTACCCCAAAGTCACCCAAATATTTCCTGTCACATCCCACCAAGGCGGAAATGCAAGGCGTAACACGATAGGCATCATCACAACACATTGATGTCAACAATAGAGAATAACTAGAATGCATTAAATTAAAACCAAAGTGTTATAACGAAACCTGGCACAAGAGGGGTCTTGTATTGAGGTTAATCTCAACACGACAATACATAGACATAAATAAATCCCAACATAACATCATCATTATTCAAAATATCCAAAATAAGAAAGTATGAAATGAAAACTCTAGCAAAAAAGATTCCATATGCAAGATCCCAAGGTCTCGCTAGCTACGCATCTTAACTTCCTTATCTTCACTAGTCTCACCTGAAAATGATACTTTAAAACGCCAACATAATTTTGGTGAGATTCATGGGTTTAACACAATTACTTACTCTTGTTGAGAATCATAACCATTAGGACATAAATGAATATTATACACAAATACAAGTGATTAAATCATCACACAGCATAGGATAAGCGTACCCTTCCGATCCTATAATTCACACAGCATGGGATAGGCGTACCCCTTCGATCCAACAGTTCACACAACATGGGATAGGCGTACCCCTCCGATCCAACAATGCATTTACATAAGCCATATAATATCAAGAAATGTCCAAAGACTGGAAAACAATTATTCACATCACTTAAACATTTCAAAGTCATTTAGTATCATTTTCACCCCAAGAAAAAACGTAGAAAAAGGGGCTATGAACACTCACCTTAAACTTCACGAATGGGCACACAATTTCCAAGCAAAGTCTACACAAACATAATCTATGGGTTACCTCAAGCTTTACGAATGCGCACACAATTTCCAAGCAAAGTACATGTAACATTTCAATTGATGGATACTAATGTCTATATTATGATATTAAAAATCCTACCATATTTCCCATACTTTATTTATAATCAAAACACCTTTTATTGTCTTATCTAGATTCCTAGATTATGGCAGAAATAAAATACCAAATGACCTCAAACGACTCCCATACTTCATGTACAGTAAGTTCAACATGTTATAGTATTACACTATTTTTCCTATAATAATTTGGTAAGCTTTACTATTTTCTAAAAATCCAACAACACAAAGTGTCCAAAAAGTTATCTGATTCGACTGTTAAAAACTTTGACTTGATCAGACCTATTTAGACAGTTACGATGTAATCTGTAACACCTCATGACAATCACAAAACGCATCGGAAAACACTTGGGGTGCTACTTCATAATATAAAGTACAAGTTACAGAAAACGACCTCAAAAGAGACGTTAATAAAATGTCAAATTTGATTAAAATTTCAGAGTAAAATCAGGTCCCAATAATTTATAATTTAACAAGATTACAAGAGTTCAAACGTGAATCATTTTGTATATTTGAAGTTAAAAAGTTATCGAATGTGAAAAAAACTAAGTCTTTGAGTTTTGTTGATATCCACGCGTCTCGAATGCTCCCAATGCTTAGCTAACAAGATATAACCTGAGAAAATACATGCAAAAACGTCAACAATAATGTTGATGAATTCATAGGTTTTAATAAAAACAGTACTGGAATAAATCAAGTATTCCAGTAAGAAAAGTAGCTTTACAACATTTAACGACCACTGCCACACTAATCTCTTAAATCTCAAATTACGACAATGCTCATCTCGCTGAATCAAGCCTAAACAATCTGATCTACAGGAGGGTTCCAAAACCCTCACAAATCTTTAATTTTTCGCTTCAATTCGCTTACAATGTATTCAAACTAACCTATAATTATTACTAAACCTATTTGATCATTCTTAAACATTCCTAAATCAAAAACTAACTTTAAACACAACCAACCTACATGCAAGTATATGTATAAAATCAAATCGATACAATTAGGAAATAGAAGGCTTACAATGCTCAAAACAAGCGACTAGAAAACAACACAATCAAACCCTCGTGGGTTTCATTTCTGGTCGAACACCACAAGGACCAAGGAAGACCCAAAATCTTGATTTGATTCACCAAAGTTGTTCAAAAACACTTAACTTTACACCTTTGATGATCTTCTTGCATTTAATTAGGTAAAAACACTAAGAATTAAAATCTTGTAAAAATCAAGAAGGCATAAATCTTGTTGCATGGTGGTTTTTAGTGAAAAGGATTGATGGGGTTTTACGTAGAAATGATTTTTGAGTAGATTGGAAGTGATTTGATTGAGTTTAGAAGGGAATGGTTGTGGTTCTTGTTTCTATCGTTGAACACAGAAAGAACATGGATTTTTTTTACTGTTGATCCGGCTTATATCATAAAACAAAGAGGGAGTGGGCTATGTAACTTGGGCTTGGTTTATATATAAAATAAATATTAAAGAGTGTTTGGTTTTTGGTTTTGTTGGAGGAAATACAAATATAAGGGTGTGTTTGGTTTAGGATTTAGTAGGAGTAAAATATAATAAAGGGGTGTTTGGTTTATATGTTATGTTTATTTTTATTTTATTTTTATTTTTATTTTCCTAAAACATTTATACCACAATATTTGTTTTAAAACACTTAATTGAAATATTAAAAATTGTAAAAATACTATTTTGACACGGTTTCGGCCAAAAGCGGATAAAAGTTGAAAAGTATTAAAATGAAAGATAAATAAGCTTTCGAAGCTAAAATATGAAGTTGTCGATTTCTCAAACACTAAAGCGGATAATATCTAAATCACGGCGCACAAATAATTAAAATTGAAGATTTTTTTATCAAGTCGAGCAAAAAGAATAAAAATGATTTCAACAAAAATTAGAAAATACATATAGGGCTCGGTCTAAACATTGATCTTAAATTTGGGTAGTTAAAGTACCCTTTAGGGAGAGACGTCCCGAGCCTCAATTCGTCTGAATCGTCTTCGGTTAAATTGTGAAGAGATGAGGATATAGACAAGTCATCGTCGAGGTTTCCAACAGAAACTAAATGAGAAAAAGTCAAAACATCAAATATGTTCAATGATCAAGAGCGAATGGATTGAATGTCGCTAGAATCCTTAAAAGGAAAGTATAAAATACATGGCCCGAAGAAGAAGCCATTAGAAACGAGGAATTTAACAAGTCATCAATTCTTGGAAGCGATTAAGGGTTCATTACTATTAGCTTATCAAGTTTGTCGCGGTCGATACATATTTGGAAAAAAATCCATATAACAAATTATGAGTAGAAAGGAGTTCATAACCCAAAGAATGATTCGTACAAATGAACGCACGCTATGTCAGATACACATAAGCTCACTCATTTATAATTTGTCACTTACAAAAAGAGGCGTCCCAGTCCTTGTAAGTAATAATTTATAAACTTATGGTTTGGTGGTTTATAATTTCCTTATTCAAATGAAGAAGCATCCCAATTCATTTCAATAAGACGATTATAAATCATCATACTTAAGCATGTCCGACACAAAACACAATATCAAAACAATGTTGCAATAAGTAAAAAAGGAGTGTCTACTTGACGACATGATTCTTCAAAATCATAAGAAGTAGCAAGAAGAGTAATGAGACGTTAGTCCATCATGTTCCAAAGGTATGTGCCAAAAGACGGCACGATCCGAGGTAACAAGGTAAAGCCGTACTCCCATCAATTGGAAGATTTCAAAATAATGGATTACAAACACAACATACGCGATTCAAAAGCATAATAAGTGTGTTCAGACTCGGAGTCAAACAATAAAATAACTATTAGAATTGACAAAGTATACCAAATTTCAATATTATTAAAAAGGAAATAAAATAAAGTCACGTTAATGTTTTGGAGCTCACCGCATTGCTCATAAAATATCAAAGAAAAAGAACTTATTAAGACTTACCATAGTACTATACACATATGTAGGTAATTATCATTACATAAACATTTCTGTCATTTGCAATCTGACTTAATGGACCCATATGCCAAAATCCGTAATAGGTATAAACGAACGGTTTTTGCCATAAACAAGATGTTAGACTCTAGTTTACTGAGATTACAAGATAAATGCTCAAAGTGTTAAGATTCTAAGTGATGTTACCATTTTACCATCATGTGCTAAATCTGATTATTTAAAATGTTTTCTTGTTCTATCGTTTTTAGCATAATTCCCATTTTATAACTTTGTTTGACCCAAAACGAAAGCCCATGTTTAAGTTTGTCTAAATCCTACAGGTTTTCATTGGAAAATGGGATACTTAATATGAAAATATTGGTCTCAAACTTATTTTTGAAAATCTTGGCACAATTTATGATTAGTTTGGCCGTTCTAGTCGTAACTCATTCATCCGGAATAGTTACGGATTTATCCAAAGAACCACATTCTCCTCATATGTTTTACCCTTCACACATGTAGAAACCCAGTAGTCTCCAAGTCAAATAAAATTAGTTATAAGCCTAACTATCTGCATTACAAATTATGGGTACACACTAAGTTTGTTTCCATAGTTTTGGTCGTATCTCGACCATCCGGAAGAGTTGGCATTCCATCCAACTCGCCACTGGGACCTAACATATTAGCCTATTCATTAATGCAAAGATACAATAGGACTTAAGCCAAAATTTTCCCATTAAAATACTGACTTTACTCGAAAGTTCCAAAAAAGAATAGCCGAAAGTAACCATAAATAGTCAACACTTATAGGAATTACTATTATATATATATATATATATATATATATATATATATATATATATATATATATATATATATATATATATATATATATATATAGATGGCGATGATCCCAAGATATGCGTAAGAATAAGAGAAGATAGTAGCTCATATATGTACGAGTATCTATATATAATACTAGCATTGACGTTCGAGGGAGAACATAAGGAAGTAGGAATTACGCGATAGTCGGAGTAATCAACGTATATATATAATTGACCGATATAAAGCAAATAATATGACGCCATAAGATAGACGTATGAGAGAGAAACAATAACCAAGTATTATATTCTAATTATTAATGTAATAACAATAAAGAAGCAAAAGAGAGCATATAAGTTACCTGGGAGCAAGTCGCGCGCGGATATCAGACAATGGTGAAGGACTCTTAATTTTTTTTGAAAAACGGTTATATTTTAGGGTTTTGAAAATGACCTAGTTCGCTACAAAGTGCTTGATACCAATCTATAACACCCCCATAAAATCATAACGCAGCAAAAAACCACTTTGGGGTGCTACTTCAGAATATAAAGTACAAGTTACAGAAAACAACCTCAAAAGAGATGTTAATAAAATGTCACATTCGATTAAAATTTCAGAGTAAAATCAGGGCCCAATAATTTATAATTTAAACATGATTACAAGAGTTCAAAACAATGAATCATTTTTTTATATTTGAAGTAAAAACGTTTATCGAATGTAAAGAAAACTGAGTCCTTGAGTTTTGTTGATATCCACGCTTCTCGAATGCTCCCAATGCTCAGCTAACAAGAAATAACCTGAGAAAATATATGAAAAAACGTCAACAATAATGTTGGTGAATTCATAGGTTTTAATAAAAATGGTATTGGAATAAATCAAGTAATATTTCAGAAAGAAAAGTAGCGTTACAACATTTGAAAAATTTGTTGTCGAATCCTAGTAGTAATTTAATAAATCAAATATGCTTAGTAGTGAACCACAAGGTATAAGATCAGCCAACGACAATGTAACGAATGTAGTGTCAAGTAACAAAATTATCGCATTGAGCTCGTGACAACCGATCCTTTTGACGAGAATTTATGTTGCCCCAAACGGATTAGGTGTTATTGCTATATACCTGTAGTTCTCAGAGTCAATATTACCGTTTTAAAAGGGGGTGTTCATAAGGATACAATACTTCGGAGAGGAGTCACCCTAGTAGTTTACTATTTAATACACTAGCGTTCTACCCATAACAGTAGTAAGGTTCCCCGATAGATCTACCCACAACATTCGCGCTTACCCCTACAAGGTAATTAACGATTCATGATAAAAGGGACGTAATTGCCATTGTGGTAACCTAGGAAATAATATTCATGCAACAATCTGGATAGCATACAGTTTGAAAGCACCTGTGTCCAAAAGTAAAGCAAGCAATGTGTTCAAAACTCGTGGTTCCATATATAGGTATCTAATGATCTAAATCATGTAGTAAGCAAATCAAGTGTTGGTAAAAATAGTCATGTAACGCTTACGTAGGAGAAATCAATGAGTTTAATTAGTAAAATAAGCATGTATTCTCACCCCGAAAACAGTTTATGAAAACCATTAAAAGAAAAAAGATGGGGCTATGAACTCACCGTAGGTAGAAGTAGTCAGACATGAATCAAATAAAGAGAATAAGCACCAACAAATCAACCACGACCTAAAAATAAGTGGCGCGTATATAAAATTCATACTTATAATAAAATGTAACGTAATACGATTAAATAGATACATATTTATAAATATCAGCATGTAATAATATCCTATGCTTAAGAATCCATGATTGAGAACCACTAAAAATGCCACACTTATATTTCTAAAATTTTACCAGTTTTTACTAGACGTTAACCACACTTAAAGAGATACCAAATGGTCACAACTGACATTCCCCTTTCATATTCACCCATCTATATATGTTATTAAACCTTAGTAGCTTCCCCAAAAATCATAGCCACTTCTAACCATTTTTGAAAAATACAACAATGCAACTTATCCCAAAATAGGGTATGCTAGACTTTGCAAAATTTTGGCACCATCTGACCTATCTAAACCTTACAGAAAATTCTGGAAAAATTTAGGGAAGTCATAAATATTATGAAGATGCTACAGTTTAAATTTTGTTTAAAAATATTAAGTTTTGACCCACGTGCACACAACATCTTTACAATCGAATTTCTGGACAGCAAACACAGTTTTGACACTTAATCTTGTACAAAGGGTTTGACTCACTTTTACATTCTGAAAATCGACGAGACCTAGTTTGTTGGAAAGTAGACTTGAATTACTTAATCATAGGGTCTGGAAAATCTAGAAAAGCTATTGGCATGGCCAAGTTACACTACTCTCAAGATGAACTAAAATTCTGCACAAAAATGACGTGTGCAGAATTTTGCCGAAACAATTTCCCAACTTCAAATCGCCATATCTTTTTCGTTTTTAAGAGTTGAAAGCCCAAATTTTTACCACACGTTCATTATAACGACCATTACCACACTAATCTCTTAAATCTTAGTTTACAACAATGATCATCTCTCCAATTCAATCCTAAACTTTCTGGTCTAATTAAGGGCTATAAAACCCTATCAAATCTCCAAATTTTCGCATCAAACACGCTTCCAATAATCTCAAACTAACTTAATACATCTATTAACTCACCAATCTTGCCAACGACATAAGGATCATAACTTCTAATTTATTTCATGGATTCTCAAACATAAAGATAACTACATGCAATATGTATAAAAATTAAATCAAGCAAGAAGGTAAACAAGATGCTCACAATGCTAAATAAAGAGAAGGAAAACCAACACTATCAAACCCTTGTGGGTTTGATTTCTGGCCGAACACCACATCCCCCAAAAACATTAATCCGAACCAATTTTTGTTGCACCAAAACTTAATTAAACACTTATAATCCAACCCTTGATACTTTAATTGCACCCAATTAGATTAAAAACCCAATAATCAAAAGTTTAATAAAATCATGAACTTCTTAATACTTGATGCATGATGAATTTTAATGGAAAAGATTGATGAGGTTTTATGTAGGAATGATATTAGAGTAGGATGGAAGTGATTTGGT
>BQNB010108200.1:0-21417 GCA_026074375.1 Tanacetum coccineum | reverse complement strand
AATTCTACCAACGAAAAATATATTCAAAACTCTATCCATTCATATATCTTACATCAAGTATCATATAACATAAGAAGAAATCATTAAGGTCAAAGTTGAAGAAAAAAGACTTTGAAAAAGTCAAATGGACACTTAATGTGGGACGGAGGGAGTAACTTAAAAAAATACAAATAACCCTTTAGACTTTATACTTCTAAACTTTATATATTAAAAATACAACTTATATGTTGTTTTAAAAATAACACAAGATTATTAATATTAAAATGAAAGCATGATTATTGTGTATGTAAATAAATACACAATTTCATAAACAACTCATGTTTTTTCTCTTTATGAGTTAATGTAAGAATTTCAGAAAAAAATTCCTTTTATTATGTGCGTTCAATAATTACTCATTGTTATTCCATATTTATATGTTTAACTCATGCGTACACGGATTTGAATATTAAATACGGCTAATTTACTATTAACGGAAATATAAATATCAAATGTAAACACGAGTTACTGTGATATGAAAATAAATATATTGGATTGAACTCACAACAAGGAATTATTTAATTCTTATTTAAATTTATATAAGGATATTCAAAAAAACATTTTTAAAAAACATTATATTTTAACTTCATGAACTCTCATCATGTGCTATTAAACTCGCATATTGTGTACAACATAAAATCAATAGTTAAATTTAAACAACATCAATCTTAACATTTGTATCAATTAAACAAAGTTAAATCTTTCATCCAACAAAATTTTTTACAAAATGTAAATCAACATTTATACATAAGGAATTTTTTTATGTAAAAATCAATGCGTAATTGTTAGTTATACTTATCTCATAATAAAAAATATTAAACACGGTTAAATTCTTATATGTTAGTATACTAAACTAAAAATTTAAAATATTTTTAATTATGTGTAACCTCGTGTTTTGAATAACTAGAATCACATACTTACATAATGACTTACTATGTAATAGAACAAAATATATATCATATTTGGACGAGTTTCTGTTATTTTTCACTGTGACTTTCATAAAGTAATTTCATTTGCGGGTTAAAAATTTACTATGTCGATTGTTTACAAAAACAATAACAACTATTAAGGTCCAAACAGATTCAATGTGGATTATAAAAACGAACAAAATGAAATATAAACAATAATATATCTAATTTCGAACAAGAAATATGGATAATAATCTTTAAACGAAATTTGATTTATTTTTAACCCCGTACGTGCACGGGTATTATAACTAGTTGATCTGGGCAACTTAATTATTTATTTATGTTGGTGAAAAAAACACACTTTTAAAGAATAACTAGGTTTTGATGCCCGCGCTTCGCTGCGGTGCGGTTTGTATAGATTTTTTTTATTATACAAGTTTCGTTGTTGTTCGGTTATAAATTTACATGTTTCTGTTGCTAAATATTAATATTTTTCCTATTTGACCTGTAAGAGATCAAACATAAGCGTAGTCAGGGAACTGGGAGATAATGAAAATCAACAGAACATAGTAGATATTCAATGTACATAAAAAGCTTGCAAACATATCAAGTTCATCTAAATACAATGGTTACAAATAAGAGTTTACATAGTTTTATACACCTATATCCAATTCAAGTTCAACTCACTCTGCATCTACTGGTGATGTGTCTTCTCATGCCTTTCCATTTTCGTACATGATATGTGGATAACCTAGATTGAAATATCTAAACATATCAACAATGAAAGGGTAAAATAACAGAAACATTCAAAACTTTAGTTAACCAAGTAAATCACTAATATAAGAAACCATTAATTCCTAACAACTAAATTCATGCGTGTAGTATATTGGAAATCATAACACAATCGAATGACTAGTGGATTAGCCAAGTTCTAGAGAGAGAACTTTCTAGTGAGAGAAAATGAACTTGTATAAATGAAATGACTAACCCACCTCTTCCATGGCATGGAAGAGGCTTTTATAGTAACAACTAAACCGGCCTAAGGCCTTGGTAAAGGGCTAACACGTTGGGATTAATATACCGCCCTTACCTTAACATAATACATTAATATTTAACTAACGAGCAACAATAAACGGTAAAATACACGGGGTGACCGAGTCTTTTCTAATATCTAACAATCTAATCTCCCCCCAAGGTAGGGTCCCCCAAAAAATATACCTAATTTTAGCTTCAGCAATCTGATCTTGTGTTCAGCTCGTAGTCTTTGATTCTATATTCATGCATGAATTTCTTTGGTACAAAAAATGAGTGATCTTTGAGCTTATTCCATTTAACATGTGGATCTTTGAGCGTTCTTTGAGATCATCAGCCATAGAAAAATCTCTTAATCATCTTGTTTGGTATAGCCTCCATTAATGTTTGTGACTATGGAACCCGTCCAGCTCACAAACATTTTTAAGGATCATGAAAGCACAACGATCAGAGTTGCTGAAGCTGTGTGTAAGGACTTTCCGTAAACATGATGTCTTTGAGTTAGAACATTAAGTGTAGCATGGGGTTTTGAGAATGACATGGTCTCTTGTCATCAGCCGCTACCATCTTCCATCAGGAATTCCGCCAGTATAGTTAGTGATAAACAATGAAAGTGTCTTTTTCACATTTCCGTTAATAAGTTGTCAAGAACCACGATTCCCCCGTTTTATCAGTTATAAATATTACCTGTGATACAGGTAAATTTTGAAGAATCTTCTCCTGGACAGGTTTCGCACTCGCGCTACCGTTCTCAAAAACCGTAGCGTCTCAACGTAACAAAGCACCAGAGTGAGTGAACCGAGAGAATTAAAAATCCACTGATTAAATGAAAAATTGATTTTGGTAAATCAATCGTGGTGTCACTTCAAAAGAGTTTTTTGTGAGCACTCGACCGTTTTTTATATCAATAAAATAAAATTTTTCATCAGAACACAAATAGTTTTGAAAGATATAACATCCAAAATGTGCTCGAAAATCAGTTGTTGACACCATCGAAAGGTTTCAAAACTATTCGTTAATACACGCTTGGACAAGTTTGATTATAAAGAATCGCACCATCGTGCTTTCCATTTGTCACAATTTGATCCATAGTGGATCTCACATGTTACCTACCAAGAGCTTGTTTGATGTTGGCTCTAGAAGGATTCCCAACTTTATTGTGAGTACTTTTGTATCACTCGGATTTCTGGCAATATCTCAAGGATAATGTGTAGGACTCTTAGAATCTTTACTTGTTGTCACAGTGTGTGATGAATAAGCATAGTTTGTATTTAGTTCCTAACGAAGTTTTATGGATGAATCCCATGCTTTAGACTCTACCGTGGCCACATTTAGTTTTAATAGTCGAAAGGCTGGAGCAGAGTGCCACCATTACAATATCATCCAACTCGAGTGTAAGAGATATAAAATGTATTGATACTCTGTGAGAAATGAAACAATATCCTTGAGGATCTTATGTGCAAGAGGGTTGTACAGCCGTAATCACTGGGTCCATGATACTTATCTTCAATGTCAGAAATCACACATAAGTTGATGTCTGACAGCATATGTATGACCCGGTTTCTGCTATGTTTTAAGAGGAGTTCTGCTGTTCTTTACACCCTTTATCTTAATATTTCTTTTTCATTTCTTCAAACCCTTTCATCAAAGTGCTTACTCTGAGACTTCATGACTAGTACCTTGTTGGGTTGTTTCCAGTAATAAGCTCCATCTCAGTCGCATTATTCCCCTTATTCGCTCACTTTAACTCGCTTTTTATATCATACCTAAGGACTCTAAACACCTAACTAAGATTGTCCTTGGTAGATCCCACCGATTCGGCAGGATCATGAAACGAATACCTAACTTACCAACCTTATAACTCTAGAAAAATTAAATGCATGATCGGTCTTTTGTCTGTACTCCTACATAAAAACTATTGAAACCTTAATCAAGGTACTTGTGATATAAATATCAAAGCTTTTTGTACCTCGATTGTTTTGGCTTTTTAGAAACGCTCCCCCTCAACATGTGCATCGATATTCGAAAGTGTTTAGCACATGTAGGATGGAGTACACACATTCTCATAAAACACTTTTTCTCTCCTATCAAAATTTTCAAACCCTTTGATATTTTGATATCAAATGATTCAAATTCAAACATGTTAGAAAACTGGAAAAAAATATGCCATTAATGCACAAGCCGATTAGTGGAACACATTAAATGCTCCCCACTCAAACTATAGGTATGTGTGAGTATCCATGGACTAAATAATTTTTGAAAAGATTTTTGAGTATAACGAAAAACGCATGAAAAAAGTAACAATAGACTACTAAGCATAAATACACTAAAGTATACACTACAAAAAATAAACTCAAAAGATATGAATGAGATATTACCTAAAATGTTCACACCGAAAATGACACAGTCATTCCGTCTATGTCAACAATCTATAGTCCGTCTCGATACACAAATTTTTGGAAGTTGTCTGTAGCTTCCCCCCTACTCAGCAATCCCTTCTGAGTAATTCAATAGATTTCCTGCAAGCCCGCATTAAGAAGACTTGATGTGTAAAGCTCAAATTCTGTAGTACTCAATAATACGAAATCGTAACATCAAAAGTCCAAATTAAGTACTGATTGTTCGCATTTCTCCATACACATAATATGATATAAATTGCAACACCAATGTTAGCTTCCAAGTCCCGAATGTCACAATTATTCTTCTACATACCAAATGATAATACCTAATCAACTAATACCAGATGTAAACATACTACTTCCTGCAAGATACGACTATCAAAGGTATCATCATACCTAAGTGGTACCTCATTTATCAAATATTTATAACTCTCTTTTTTCAAATAATAATCTAGTGGTTGATCCGGTCGAGAAACATTAATTGAATCAGAAAACAATCTTCTCACCTAGAATAAATATTCCAAAACAAACACATTCCCCCTTGTATCACAAATGATAGCATACTAAAAAAAACAAAGATATCTCTTCCCCCATATGGAAGAAAATAGTGCACAAAAAGTAACAAGTTAAGACACTGATTTCTTTGCCGGTTATTAAAATTTGTGTCTCGAATGGCCCTAAAATTAAAGAAGGCTATGGACTCCTATCACGTGTACTTTTTGTACCTTTCAGTGTATCTACTCCTTCCCCATGGCTGGAATTTGATACCTCGAATCAGGCAGAACAAAACCTTGTACGCACACATACTTGAGATCGTGTTCGAAGAATTAATAAGCTTGAAGATATCACCATGAGAATCAACTTCAGGCTTATAAAACTATGAAAGAATTTGCAAACATTCCTAAGTCCTTTTTGCAAACTATAGGTTTGGCAATACTAGTCGTATGTAGTATAAAGCCTGAATGTCACTAAGTCATAATTGTAAATAAGACCTTAAAGATGAAATAACTGACAACTAAAGCCCTTGTAGTTAATATAAATAAACTCCCCTTTTAAATTGTTTTATCCGTCGATTATCAAAACTTATTATCCTGTTATTCCGTGACTTATTTTGAAAGACTATTTTAAAAGATTATTTTCTGACACTTTCTCCCCCTCAAATAATGAGCCGTTTTCTATTTAAAGAGTTGTTTGTCAAGATGATGATGGTCGAATGTCTTTGAAAATCTTTTTTTAAGTGAAACCTGAAAACACTGATTCATTGTAAAGATAACTTTTTACCAGTAAAAATAAGATTTCTCTTATTTTGACAAATAAATGCACTGACATGTACACTTATTGTAAACAATCCAGGGTTATGTACAAAGTATTCATAATCCATGATGCATGGATATGAAGTAATCCATGCCCGGAAAAAATTAATTACCTGTTGTCAGGAACAACTGTCTTTTTGACGACATGCTTTCCTCAGACTGAAAAGCAGGTTGCAGTCTGAAATAACTGCAAGCCATAAAGACATGTTTTGAAAAGATTGAACTTCCGTCGAGCATCATTTAAAGACCCATGTCATTATTTAATAACATTACTAGACCGTAAATGTTATCGAAAATGGAAAGACATGTCTTGAAAAACTATTTTATTGGTATTTTCTATTTTTCTGATTTTTTATGGTTTTTAGTGTTTTATATTTTTTGTATTTTTCTTTTTTAGATTTAAGCAATGTACATATTTACATAGGATATAGTAGGACCATCATTTACTCCTCTCTCTTCTTGAAGACTTTTAAGGGTTTCCAGAAAGTCATACTCTCATACAAGATCGCGGGAGTAAAATTAGAACCGCTCGCATTGGATATTTAGCTTTTGGTGAATATGTCCGCGGAACTATAGATAAACCGTCTCAGGAAGAACAATGCAACCACGACCTCTTCAACTTGCTCTCGTATAAAATGTGTCCGGTATGTCAAATGTGGCTTAGATCGGGGAGTGCTAGACTTATTTAAGCAGAGAGCAATGGTACATACTTCATACAGCAATTGTCGCAATAACAGGGGCATTTTATTGAATGCAAAGCCGTAGTCCTGTGACTGTGGAACCTCATCCACAGTACTGAGCACAACATCCTAGACTTGCAATGTAATCAGCCCTCTATGTTGAAATCGCAGTGCTCTTTCTGTTTTCTTTGATGAGCCAACTAGACTAATTTATCTTCCAAGGAACAAGCTCATTCCAGAACGTACTTCTAGTGGTTTTACAAATATCGACCCTGCATGGCGCCGCAACAGCATATGCCGTGTCAGTGCATAAGCGTGTCTTTCGATACCCAAAGACCCCATTAATGGTTCCTCTGAGATAACAAAAGACCCGTTTAAGTGCTTCAAGGTGCTTTTTGGTAGGCGAAGCCTGATACCTAGCACACATGCATACAGAGAATACAAGGTTCGGTCCTGGCAAGTGATGATACATTATTGATCCGACCATGCTATACGAAATCGAGTCAGGTCAACTGGAATCCCTAAGGGTCCTCATCCTGTTTAAGCGATCCACCAAGGGTGTTGATCAACAGGGTCACACGAATCCATCCCAAATTTCTTTAATATTTCAAGAGCAAATTTTGATTGATTAATAAAAATGCCTCTGGGATTTTAAGAAACTTGTAAACCTAAGAAAAAAGACATTTGTCCCATCATCGACATTTAAAATTTAGAACTCATCTCATTGAAAAATATGTCACACGCTTTAGGGTCGGTCGAGGCAAATATGATATCATCTACATATATTTGAACAAGAAGAATATGTTTGCCTTTTTCCCGAGTGAATAATGTCGGATCTACTGCACCCTTGGGAAATTTGTTGTCCAGAAGAAATCGTGACAAGGTATCATACCACGCTTGAGGAGCTTGCTTTAAACCGTACAAAGCTTTATTCAGACGATAAACATGTGTCGGATGGTCTGGATCAACGAAACCCTCATGGTTATTAGGTTGAACGTAGATGGTTTTGTAAAGTGATACAAGTAATTGGCCTCGTTTCACAAATGTGAAATAAGTAGGGTTTTCATCGTTACGCGTTCTTAAAATATCCTTTTAGACACAAGGGTAATAATGGTGATGTTCGCGTGCTAATTACACTTTTCATGACAAGGAGTAATGTTTGACGATCGTGAAATGACTTATCGTTGAGATTAACGGTAAATTTGCAAACTTGCAGTACATAACTTTTACTTAACGAAAAGAGAGATCTAATTTTCTTACGGGGTGCCACATATGAAATCACATTAGTCTGTAATAAATCACAATTACAAAATATAGCGACATTAAAATCACTAACACGTATAATTTATTTTTGTTCAGAATTAATCTTGAACTCGTATTAAGGATAGTTCTTAATTAGTTATTAATGAGTTCTCGATCATTATGTTTTTTGTCATGATTATTGGCTAGATTTTTATTAAACTCGTTTGATATAATGTGAACTAATTGTTATATTCATGATTATGGTTTATTGTTATTGCTAGTCGCTAAACATATGTTATACATAAGATATAATTACTTATCTTCGAAAAACTTATGAGCTCAATAGAAAGATATATTTATTACACTCGTTTGATATAATGTGAACTAGTCTTAGATTGATCATTATGGTTTATTGTTATTGCTAGTCGCTAAACCTATGATATATATATAAGATACAATCGGCAAAGAACTTTGACTTAGTTGATACCAATCTCTGAAAAACTTTTTTTTGGGTAAAGGATTTTCACAGTAAATTTATTATTCCAAAAAACAGTTAAGTACAATGCATGTGGGTAAATCCCTAAGCCCAAAACTAGGCAAAAACAAATGCACCAACTATGCATCAAGCCTAACCTATCATAAGAATGACATGCCACACTTATAAGACTTACTACAAGTGCTATCTAAGTTGACCTCGAAGATTAATATAAAAAACATTAGCAAACTTCATTTGAGCATCAGTCAAACCAGAATCATCAAAGTCATCATCGTCGTATGGTTCTTCATCATAATTTTCCTTCCATTCTTTATACAATCTTTTTTTTCCTCCACCACTGCCACTTTTAGAAGCTTTATTTCCAATGAAGCACGTAGAAGCCTTATAAGTGGCAGTTTCATCGTATACCTCTTCCACATCACTATCATTATCCTTATTATCCAGATCATCTCCGAAAAACTAATGTGCCCACTAGAGATATTTTGTGGATAAAAAGTCACGGCTTTGAGTCTCGGCTTGTTCTCACTCCACTTTGTGCTCTGCTGGCTAGGTTAGTTACGAGAGTTATTCTTTGTGGGATGGATAATGGCCGGTGCCAAAAAACACCCGAGTCATGGTGTTACCGTCAATCTAGACACTTTTTTTAAGTGTCACTAAAAGATCTGTTGTCGAGGTCTTTGACTTAGTTGACGGGAACACTTAAAAATTTAGGATCATGGTGTTCCCGTCAATCTATATGCTCCATTTTTGACACCCTTGTTTTACAAGCAATCTTTTCAAGACCTTATTGCATGTCGAGGTCTCTTTACTAGATGCTGCATTTTCTTTTAAAGAGATTATAGATGCGATATCGGATTATGGTGACAATAAAGCGCCGGGACCTGACATATTCAACTTCAATTTATAAAAGAGTTTTGGGATACCATTGGCACAAACCTCACCAATGTCGTTATGCGGTTTGAATTAGATGGGTTTATTCCACGCAATTGCAACTCCGCATTTATGGCACTTGTTCCAAAAACTCAGGACCCCGTCAATGTCAAAGACTAACGCCCTATTAGTCTTATTGGGTGCCAATACAAAGTCATAGCAAAAGTTCTTGCTAATAGATTTATGAAAGTTATTCATTCGGCAATAAGTGAAGTCTAAACAACCTATATAAAAGGTAGGAAAATCATTGATGTTGAATGAAATTATTTCTTGGGATTCTAAGAAGAATGCGCGTCTTTTCATCATGAAAGTGGACTTTGAAAAAGCGTTTGATTCTCTCAATTGGAGCTTCTTGAACCACACCATGGAACAAATGGGTTTCTCATAAAAGTGGAGAAAATGGATTAACAGATGTCTAGATCCATCTTTTGGCTCAGTTCTGCCAATGGATCATCAACCAAGGGATCCAAAATTCAGAAGGACCTTGTATCTCCTTTTCTTTTCATCATTGCACTTGAAGCTTTCCATATCTCACTCCAAGAGGAAAAGTTGAAAAATATTTTTAAAGGAGTCGAAGTTGGTCATGATAAAGTAGATATCTCTCATCTACAATTTGCGGATGATGCATTTATTTTGGGCTCTTGGTCACTTGAAAATGCAAAGAACCTATGTCGTGACCTTAGATGCTTCCAATTGCCTTCGGGTTTAAAGTTAACTTTTTGAAAAGAAAACTTTTTAGTACTGGTTTTACAAATATTAAAGTCCAAACTTTTTTCCATCCTTAAGCTCTAACCTTCCTCGATTCCTTGCACCTACCTTGGTCTCTCATTGGGCGCTAACATGAATAAAGGTGTCAATTGGAGTCATATCATTGAAAAATATCTAAAAAAGCTCACTTCGAGGAAATAAAAAATGCCTTATTTTGGTGGAAGATTAAATTTAATCTAGTCGGTTCTCGAAGCTTTAGGTACTTATTTCTTTTCAAATTTTAACGCCCTAAAAAATGAATTTCTTCTTATTGAAAGGATTAGGAGAAATTTTTTTTTGGGGGGGGGGGGTCAATGAAATCAAAAAAAATGGCATGGATCTCTTGGAATAAATTTTGTGCATCTAAAAGTTGTGGAGGCCTTGGTGTTGGTTCACTAAAAGCCTCAATCATTGTCATGCTTGCCAAATGGTAGTGGCATTTCTACTCAGAAGGAAACTCACTTTGAAGAAGGAAATTGTTTCCATTTATGGGGATCAATGTGGTATCTATATAAGCGAAACATGCTTTACTAGACTACCTTGGAGTCCTTAGAAATTGATTATTGGGTTATTAAAACAACTTTCGGGTCTTAACATCAATCTTCAATCACTCTTCTCCAAAAAATGGGTAATGGGTCTACTTTTAATTTCTCGATTGACTCTTTTGGTGACTTTGACTTGAAATCAAAATTCCCACATATCTTTGCCTTGTAAACTAACCCACTTTGTAATATTGGTGAAAGATGCACCTCTTAAAATGGGCATTCTTCATGTGTGTGGGCTTGGAGACGAAACCGACATGATGGTCCAGAAATGGAACAATTCAATGAATTAGTAGACATGCTTAGTAACATTGAATTAAATCAAGTACCTGATGCATGGGAATGTAACATGGACTCTTTAAAAATTTATCATTTCATCTCCATGCAAAATAAAATTAAAGAAAAATGATGCCGTCTCTTGAAGAAAATATTCGACGGAACAAGTCAATCCCCAATTATAATTAACATATATACACGACGGTAATGCAATAATCTGATTCTGTTAGACTTAGTTTTTATTAAAGTGATGTCATTAATATTCCCGAACCTTGTATTAGTCTAGTTTATGTTCCCAGGAATTCTATAAGCTAATTGGGTCTAAGTTATGGGCTTAAAGCCCATTAGATATCAAGCCCGGTCTATGAAAGCCCACTTAAACACCATGGCCGGATATACACTACTATATAAAGCCCTCTCCAAGTGTGGAGAGGGTGTTGCTCATTTTTCTCTTTAATGTGAAGTAACCATTTTCTCCTAGTTCTTTCTCTCTAAACATCTCTTTCTCTCTCTAAAACATCAAGTAATTTCGTGTGTATGTATGTGATTGATAAGGCTATCAGATTCCAACTAGGTAAAATCTTGATCATCGTGGTATAGATATTGACTCGGTTCGATGCCCATTTTGCGATCAAGCACACAAAGACTCGCAACATCTTTATATATATTGTTCAATCACTACACTGGACCATGGTTACTAGATGGTGGGGCTTGGATAACTACCCAAAGGACCTTTCTAGCTTAATCAAGTTGGGAGACTCAGTCTCATTTCCAACGTTAGGGTAGATGTGCTTTGATGCGGTTGTTCAAACAATGTTTTGGATCATTTTGAGTTGTGCTTTGATGAAAAAGACCAAGGAAAGATACATTAAGTGAGGAGATATAAGTCCTTTCACACACTTGGATCCTTAATCGAAATAGAAAATTCATTTGTAGTTGGTTTGATTGGATCTTCGATCCAAAGCTTGTTTGTACAAGAACTATGTAATCTCGTTTTTTGTCTAGCTTCTTACTAGTTTTCTTTTTATACATATGATGTTAAAAAAGACACTTGATATAATCATAACTTGGCAAATTCACCATAGGACTCTATACATAGTGGTGAGTTGAGTCAAATAGCTCTAAACAACGTTTTCATGATGTGTGACACTATAGAAGTAAATCTATTTTTTCGGTAAAGGGTTTCTCCGGTAAATATATTACTCTAAAAAATAATTCGATACAAAGGATGTGGGTGAATCCCACAACTCAGCCCGTTACATAGGCACTAAACGAACATAACAAGCATAACTACTCTAAAGGAGGATACTACTATAACTAGATTACAATTGACTCAACACATCAAAATAATATATTTCTTCTTTCGACCATGGACCTTGATATCAAAATCATCACAAATAACCTGAAGGTCTTCAGACATATCATGACTTTCATACAAATCGTCATCATACGGGTCGTAGTCATCATCCCGTTTTGTTTCCCTCAATTGTTCCAACAGGCTACAAGAAAAAGGAGAACGGGCGACGAAAGTTTCCCCGTCGACATATGTCACCGAGGAAACCCCACTAAACGACAAAAACACATCAAACGTGGCACTAATTGTGGTAGACTTTTTGTTCAAATTTGACCAAATGTTTCCTCGGCGACATGTTACCGGGGAAAGTATGGTCCAAGTTTGACCATTTTGCATCAAGAATCTTGGCGGTAATTTTTCCCACTCGACATTCCCCGGTAACATGTCCACGAGGAAAAGTTTGAACATAATTAACCATCACTAACTAAATTCATTACTGATTACGATTATGGGAGATACAGTGGCAAATTACTTTACTAGGGGACATTTCTTAATTTCACCGGCGACATGTCTCTGGGAAAGTTTTACATATTTGACAAAACGTGGACTAAAAACACTTTTTTTCGGGTATGTCCTTGAAGTTATCTCTGAGGATCATGTCCTTGGGGAGAGAATTTTGACCAAGTTTGAACTTCTTTCAGTAGTGTGATTAATAATAATGACGTGGGTGAAGTGGCATTTTGTTTTCCCGTGACTATATCCCGATGTTAACATCTCATGTATAACGATAGCATCTCGACTCATCCGTTGAACATCTCATGTACAACGATAGTATCTCGACTCATTTGTTGAACGTCTCATGTACAACTATACCATCTCGACTCATCCGTTGAACATCTCATGTATAACGATGACATCTCGACTCATCCGTTGAACATCTCATGTACAACGATAGCATGTCAACGCATCCGTTGAATATCTCATGTACAACGATAGCATCTCAACTCATCCATTAAACATCTCATGTACAACAATAGCATCTCGACTCATCCGTTGAACATTTCATGTATAACGGTATCATCTCGACTCGTCCGTTGAACATCTTATCTATAACGATAGCATCTCGACTCATCTGTTGAACATCTAATATACAACGATACCATCTCGACTCCTCCGTTGAACATCTCATGTATAAAGATAGCATCTCGACTTATTCGGTGAACATCTAATGTATAACGATACCATCTCGACTCATCCGTTGAACATCTCATGTACAACGGTACCATCTCGGCTTAACCATTGAACATCTCATGTACAACGATAGCATTTCGACTTCTCCGTTGAAAATCTAATGTATAACGATGACATCTCGACTCCTTCGTTGAACATCTAATGTACAATGATACCATCTCGACTCATTCGTTGAACATCTTATGTATAACGATAGCATCTCGACTCATCCGTTGAACATCTAATGTACATCGATACCATCTTGACTCCTCCGTTGAACATCTCATGCATATAGATAGCATCTCGACTCATCTAGCGAACGTCTAATGTATAATGAGACCATCTCGACTCATGCGTTGAACATCTCATGTACAACGATACCATCTAGGCTTAACCATTGAATATCTCATGTACAACGATAGCATTTCGACTCCTCCGTTGAACATCTCATGTATAAAGATAGCATCTCGACTCCTCCGTTGAACATCTAATGTATAACGATACCATCTAGACTCATTCGTTGAACATCTTATGTATAACAATAGCATCTTGACTCATCCGTTGAACATCTAATGTACATCGATACCATCTCGACTCCTCCGTTGAACATCTCATGTATAAAGATAGCATCTCGACTCATCCAGTGAACATCTAATGTATAACGAGACCATCTCGACTTATCCGTTGAACATCTCATGTACAACGATACCATCTCGGCTTAACCGTTTAACATCTCATGTACAACGATAGCATTTCGACTCCTTCGTTGAACATCTAATGTATAACGATAGCATCTCGACTCCTCCGTTGAACATCTAATATACAACGATACCATCTCGACTCATTCGTTGAACATCTTATGTATAACGATACAATCTCGACTCATCCGTTGAACATCTAATGTACAACGATACCATATCGACTCCTCCGTTGAACATCTCATGTATAAAGATAGCATCTCGACTCATCCGGTGAACATCTAATGTATAACGATACCATCTCGACTCATTCGTTAAACATCTCATGTACAACGATACCATCTTGGCTTAACTGTTGAACATCTCATGTACAACGATAGCATTTTGACTCCTCCGTTGAACATCTAATGTATAACGATAACATCTTGATTCCTCCGTTGAACATCTAATGTACAACGATACCATCTCGACTCATTCCTTAAACATCTTATGTATAACGATAGCATCTCGACTCATCCGTTGAAGGTAAGAGTTAACCAGGTTTTAGCAAGAACTTTTTGGCCCCAAATTTGTTGTATAACGATACCATCCGGTGAACATGTCTTGTACAACGATATCACCTTGACTCATCCATTTAACATCTCTTGTACAACGATATCACCTCGACTCATCCGTTTAACATGTCATGTACAACGATATCACCTCGACTTATCCGTTAAACATAACTTGTATAACAATATCAACTCGACTCATCCGTTTAACATAACGTGTACACCCATATCATCTCTACTCATCCGTTAATCATAACTTTTTTTAATGTAATAAAACTATTATATATATATATATAAGATTTAACTGTCTTAGGGTGGACTTCTACTTTATTCTTTCTAAGTTCTACTTGGTGTTCGGTGTATTTATACTTGCTGTGTTTTGCCTGAAGGTTGTGATCCTGCTAGCAACGAGTAGTCGGTTTTATCTGTAGAAAGACAACATAGGTTTATTAGAAACTAGGTTTGATGAAGAAGCTGTTTTTATGTTTATGTTTCCTGAGGATGTGATGGGCTTAGTGAATCAAACTCTTTTGTCCTTGTTCTTTGGAGTCACATCCACTAATTTGTCACTTGAATTGTTGATGCTAGGGCAGGTTTGTCTGATTATTATAAGCAACTCCTGAATTCGTTTGGTATATTTACAAGCAGAGTCTAAGGAATTATTTAAAGGATTTTAGATTTTTCCTTGTTTAACTACTTCCCTAAGAATCGCAGCTTATTCCTGAATGTGCCTAAGGTAGTTAGAGTGAGCTGTCCTATTGTTCAACAATTTAGGGGTATTGGTTCTACATCAATTTAAGCATTTCTGGAGCAATAGTGTGTTTGGTAACAACATTATCAGCTAAATCCTTTCTTTTAAGTTTTCTTAATTCATTCTTAAGAGCTGTATATGAGCCATCTTTTTCTGAGACTTACATTTAAATTAGGGCGTTTCTACAGACTTTTGAATTGACTTGACTAACTAAAGCATCACATTGGTCTTTTGATTGAATACGTGTTGGTTTGATAGAGTCATAAAGTTGCTTATAGGTTTGTTTCAAATGTTCATTCTCAGCAATAAGTTTTGACACCCTATGATTCAATTCAATATTTATCGTTTCAATCTGTTCAATGTCCTTCTTGACCTTATCCTCATTCATATTTCCACTTAAAGATTTAATTCTCTCTTTCAACTTCTTTATGACTGTGTCTTTCTCTTGGGATTGAGCTTTCACTTCATTTAATTCAAATTATGATCAAAATTGAGTAGCCTCTTGATTTGATAAATAGAATTGGTCCTTTGAAAAATTTCAAGATTAAGTAGAGTGTCAAAATTTAAGAGAGCAATGTTTTCAAACAGTTGTATAACTTATGACATAGTTTATCATAAGTCTCTTTTACAATGATATCCCTATTGTTGAGATAGCTTCAGTCTTAAGTTTGAGACACTTTTTAAATTCATCCCACATTCACAAAAAGCATTATCCACAAGAGAATTCATAATTATGTTAACTATATCTTTGTTAATGACTTGTTCCAAGAGTCGTCGTTATCATTTAAAACTTGATTCATTTTTATTTCAAACGTTTTAGACTCTAAACGATGTTGTTCCACACCCTGTTCCATTTGATGAAAGACATTTTGGACTTCAGTAAGTTCATTAATTAAATATTGATCGAATGTTACTTGAATATGTCCTTTAGTGCTTTTACAAATGGAATAATTTCATCCCTAAAACAAGCTTTTGTATGTTCAAACCCCCATGAGCCCTCAGTGATGGCTGTGGCCATGGTTCTTTCTTTGACAACCACGTCAAAACCAGCAAGATGGTATTTAAGTTTCTTCAAACTCGTATTAACCATGCTGACTTTAGGAAGTTCTTTTGGAACCTCAACTTTGGTGGGTCTACAAGAAGGACTAGGATCTGAAGAATTCATAGAATTCTAAGACCAAAAGGCTTCTTCAGTAGATAATTCAGTTTTTGGAACAAATCGTTTTTCAAAATCTTGAGAAAGTTGGTTGAGAACTGCATAATCAACTGGTGTGGTATTAACTTTCTTTTCTAAAACCATTAGATCCTGTTGTTTTAAAAGTATTTTGAACGACTCTCTTCAGCAAGCATTAGGGTCTCTTCGGAGTCAGGAATCACAATAGCACTAGTGCTCTTAATGACATTACCATGAAAAAACTATTAATCCAATCATTGATATTCATTTCTAACCTGGATCTCTTCTATAGGAATGAAGGATGGCTTGAGGTTCCCAAATATTATATCAATTTTCTATTTTTGACTACTGAAAGTCGATTCTAGCAGTCTCAAAGTTGAACATTTATATAACTTGTTATTTTGAATTTATTAGTTGACTCCTAAAAGTCAATATGCATAAATGTATCTATGATCTTGTAAAGAGAAACATTCAAGGGGTATTATAATGAAAGAGAAACACAATGGTAAAAGTACATCATAATAAAAACATGAACACCTAATAAAATTGCTATGGCATGGCATGTAGTGTCAAGATCCTTAAAAAGAATATATTAGCATGGCATTGTAAAAATATGAGGCTGAACATAATGTAGTAAATATTCCATACCTTTGGTTGTGTAGCACAATATTGCACCTCTACAACTGCAGAGAGTTAACATCCTGAATAGTTGGTCCAAGAATCCGATTCACTGATTTGTTCCAATAGTGTGCAAAGTCAATTTTCTTTCCAGAAGTAGACTCTTTCATCTGAACGATCAATATAAAAGCTTCAGGATTAATAAATAAAACAGCTTAATGGATGCTTCAAATTACTGTAGAATGCATAAATTTCATATAATCCCGTAGCCATTCATTTCTTATGTTCAGACTGTATTTTAAACTCATCTAGACAGGTAACCCTTAAAATGTGACAGAAACGCAAACTAACGTCGATAACAGAAAATATAAAACAAACTTCTTTTAGCAGAATAGCAAAAAAGCAAATATGCGAAGGAGGGAACCATCAAAGAAACAGCTCTACTATTCGGGAATTCAGAAAGTTATCAATGAATATCAAATATGGTGATAAACTATTTCATTAGCATTGCAAAGTCTCACCCCCAATCTGTGCTTTCCTTAACTATACAAATAAAGACAGAACACCACTCCGTTATGACCTGATGCGTGACACCAGGACTCAGTAGATCCCAACATGGCTAAGACAAATGGACAGCAACCTTGTCCTTATCAGTGAAAACACCAGTAGACTCGACAACATATTCAGCTCTAGCTTCACCCCATGGGATCTCCTCTGGGTTTCTAAGAAACAATCATAAATGATTGATTATCAGTGTACTTAAACTTCGTGTTAGGTGAGCTGCAAGGGTGAAGAAACGACATACCTGCAGCCAAAAATGCTAATGGCTTTATCGCCAATGAGAAGAGTCTTTTCATCCTTCACTTTGATATCATTCTTTTTCCATTGGCCGTGAACACTATCGTATATGGAACTGCAGTAACTGACAGAATTCAGAGATTACGTGCGCAGGAGCTCCATTACATTCTTGCCTTATCAGGTTCTCATTGTGTCTGATTATCATGGCCAGTTGATGAGTCAAGTCATCCTGTTTTAGGGTTCGGTAGAATACAAAAAGAGAGATGAAGTTCACCGAGTTAAGCCTTTTTCATATTATTATTATTATTATCTCTACTGATACAAATGTATAAGAGAGAAATAGCTAAAGAGTAAATGGCCAATGGGTAAAAAAGACGTGTATTTATGGATTCTAATGCATACAACCTACTAATCGCTTCATTCAGACACTTGTGTTAATATTCTGTAAAGTTATACTTCTGTTGACAACTTTTAACATTCGGATATTTTGTGAAATTTTGGAACTGACCTATTTTGATAATTTGTTTTGACAAGTTACTCAACCTAAGAGTAAAGTAAAAGCAAGCTTACTTGAATAGTGATGACACCCTTTTTCTCGACTCTTTCCATAGACTATTGTAAGGGGTTTTTTGCTACTGTTCGGGGGTGTTTGGATGGCTGCTAAAGAGGTTGTTTGGTTGATATCTAGGGGTGCTTGGATGGCTGCTGTGTAACAACCGTGACTTGAGCAGGTTAGTCAAACCATTAGTGTTGACTTATGTGTCTGTTGCAATGTACGGTTTATGTGATTTTATATGTGTTTGTGTGGGATATGTGAGATTGGATAATCAATCCATTGAGCGTGATCGTCTCATTAGGATTGGATTTGTGTTAAAATTTGTTGAGCTCATTTCGTTCACTTTTGAGTGACGAGGAAATGGTTATTAAGATTTTAGCGTTTTTGTGTTAAATGTGTAAGTATTTATACGTATACGTATTTTTGTGTTAATAGTTTAAGATAAATTTAGGTTTTAGAGGTTAAGTTAAGAGAAATGAGTTATTTGATGGAGAAATTTCATTTTTATCACTTATAGTGATAATGGAATTGAATAAGTATTTTGAAAGAATTGTTTTGGTTAATAAGTGGTTGTCTAGGTGATGGATTAAAATGTGAAGCGTGTCATTTGTGAAAGAAATGAGTTTGTTAAAATATGAGAGTTTTTGGTAAACTTTCCATATATAGAAAGTGAATTTGGAAATGAAAAGTTATTTTTAGAAAGCGTAAAACGTAGGTTTTGCGAAAGAAGGTTTTGGAGATAGTTTATGGTTTTTATAAATTATCAAACTTCTAGTTCTTTTAGTAAATAATAAAGAAAAAAAAAAAGTCCAAGTTGGGCTCAAACTTGTAGAAAGGCCTATATAAGCAAACCAAAGATTAGAAAATACAGATTTTTTTTCTCCCCCTTCTCCTTGGTCGACCGAATCCTCAAGAGAAAGAAAAAAAAAAGTTTTTTTTATCAAGTTATTAAGTAACATTCTATTCCTAGTTTAATCTTTTTAGTTATCATGTTATTTTAATGGTAATCTATACATGATTATTAAGTTATTTATCAAAAATTAATTAGGTTTTCTTAATTAGGGTTTAGTCTACTATAATTAATGGTGAATCAAATGATTATGGTTCAAAATGTAAGTGGTTGAAAGTTAAATGAGGAATAGGGTCTTGAATTATGCGTTTTGGTGTTTAAATTAATGAGCAATAATAAGTCTGAGTTGGGCGAATATCTCCATGATGGAGAATGCAAACAACATGATTCTTTTTTTTAAACTGTATCTTTTTGAATCTTCTTTCCAGAAAATCTAGCCTCGAAGGTTTTTATGGTCGGGAAGAGGGTCAAATGTTGTTTACGAGACTCGTTGTCCCAAAACTGAGTTTTTCAGATGAAATTTGAGTTCAACTTAATGATTTTAAAACCCTACTTAAGAAAGTGGTTTTAAATTAAGACCTTTATACAGAAAGTAACTTTCAATGTCTATTAAGAAACGCCCAAAATCGCTAAGGCTAAATTAATTTTAAGTTGGGATTTTAAGTCGAAACGTTTTAGTGTGCAATCAGATCCGAAATTAGCCAGTTTGTAAGTTTGATTTTTAAAGGTAAACTTTTGGGGATGAATTGAAATGAAAAAGAATAAAGAAAAGAATAAAAAAGAATGCAAGAGCTTCTGGGGAACTTAATATACAACATGTGGGGTCATGTGTGAATTTTTGTGGGAATTATGGATGTGTTTTGGTATGGGTTTTGGTTCGTGCAAGTTGGGTCAAAATTCTGCGTTAGAGCAGAAAGTTATAAGTGTTTAAAATAAAAGTTAAAGAGACAAATAAAAGATATAAAGAAGGTTGTCAAAGATGGTAAGAGTCTTTACATATAGTATAGATGATATTAGTCCATCATTAGGGTTGTTATATTGTGTAACACCCCCAAATTGGGTCGCAGCGGAATAAGGTTCCGGGGCGTGTTACTTCTCAGATCAATAACACAAGATGTATATAGAACGACCAAAAAGTCGTTTAAAAAGTGATACATTGTATTTTAACAAAGTATTTGTTACATAAGCCGAAGCTTCACTTTTTCACTATTTCAAAGTACAAAGATTTCTAGCCCATACAGTTATACAAAATGTATTGCGACAAAATCCTTAATGCATGATATCCCAATCAAAACCACCAATGTATCCCTTGTACCTCTTGCTTACTGATCCCCTGAAAAACATTGCTTTAAAACGTCAACAATAATGTTGGTGAATTCATAGGTTTGATAAATCATATATTGTAGGACCACAAGATTTCCCAAGTGTATGATAATGCAACAGATGCAGACATCATATAAATGTAATTACGTTGCTCTAAGCTCATGACACTGAAGCTTGACGTGTATAAATACCAAATTAATGGCCTACATTGCCCGTGGTGATGTTATAACCCGCAACATCCTATATTCGACATGGTATGCGTTTATTTGTCCAGTGATAGCTAATCACCCGAACGGGGTTGTCAAACCCAATAGATCTATTCATAACATTCGCGCTCACAATCCAGTAATTGACAGTTCATGATAATGGGCTCAGATATGGGTTATCGCTACTTAGGCAACACGTAATCATAACATGAAACTTAACCACTTGTGTCCAATTGTAAAGCATTGCATGTTTTTCACCCCAAAAACTTTGTAAAACAAAAGCATGTAAAACGTGGGGCTATGAACTCACCTCGAGTGAGTAATGCCAAGTGTATCTCAAATAACGCGTCACGCGAATCGATCAAATGCAACCTAATTAAATTAAGGTCGTATAAGCACTAATTACATTAAGTACTCCTACCATGCATAAGTCTATATAGCTAATCACCATCTAAATGTTTAAGTGAAAACGTCATAACTTTCACGTTTCTAATCCGTTTCTTGCGTTTCTTATGCCCATCTCTTCGTATTAAGACGAGTTATCATAAATTGACATTTTCGAATTTCGGACCTACTAGTGAACAGTAAAACTTACTGTTCACACCAGACCTTATATATATTTTTATCGATTTAATTGTCGTAAAACCCGTAAACGTCGTATTTTATTCGTTATATTTATGAGGTTTACAAAAATATAACTTTCTGTCATGAATAGTAACTTTTATAAAAATAGTTTTATGAAAGTATTAATTGTCGTAAACTCGCGA
>BQNB010108199.1:0-23005 GCA_026074375.1 Tanacetum coccineum | reverse complement strand
TAAATGAAGACATTTAAATATTACTATTCTGGCATCCTATACGCCATATCCATCAAGGAAGATACAATGTATGTGTGCCTGCACTTCATAAGAAACCACGAAGAATCAAAGTTCAATACGTCGTATCTAGGAGACATCCATACGACGTATTCAATATAAAGTAATAAAAAGTTATGAAAGATATCGAAAGTGGTCCCTATTCCAAGAAACCCCCAATACGTCGTATCCAGGAGACATCCATACGACGTATTCAATATAAAGTAATAAAAAGTTATGAAAGATATCGAAAGTGGTCCCTATTCCAAGAAACCCCCAATATGTCGTATCCAACTATCTCGATATGCCGTATCGACCAAATTCTAGACAGTATAAATAGAAAACCTAAAAACAAGTTTTTAGTGTGCTTGATCACATTTTCGATACCTTAACCATAAAAGTCGATTTTCAAAAGACAAGAAGAGTAGAAGAGGTCAAGCAAAGCTACTAATTCCATAGGAAACACCTTGTAATCTCCTATACACTTGTAATTGTTTGATTTTTGGTATCATTCGTTTAACTCGGTTAGTTTACCTTGGTTAAATTATTACTTTTGTATTGCTTACAATGATTCAGGGGTAATACCCTTGGGTATTAGCCATGATTATAAAGATATAAATGTTTGGTTTGTTTATATCGAATACTTAATTTATCGTTGATTGCTTGTTTATGATTATCAATTCATACTTGTTTACGTGATTTTGTATGTGACCTATCATTCAACTAGATCTAGTGATACTAAACAAGTTAGCTAGATGCCAGGATGGCTCTCTATATAGTGATTTATATATCTAGATCAATAGCACCATAAATAATGCCCTATCTTTACCTTTGGGATATGTAAACAAGTGATGACATCAAATAACATCTACTTTGTAGCGTCATTTATCTCATGTAATTAACCCATTTTGTATAATAATTACAAAGAATTGTTACTTAATCGTTTGTATTTGAGAATTGCAGTATTTATAGAGTACTTGGTGAAACTTGACTAAAAGGCATGCATTCTAGAGCTTAAACGAAGATATTTTGAAGATTACTATTCTGACAACCAATATGCCGTATCCATCAAGGAAGATACGGCGTATCCGTGCCTACACTCACCAAAGACCACGAAGGAAACATAATCAATATGTCATATCCAATGAAGACCAATACGCCATATTGGAGATATAGTATGTGAATATTCTAAAAGATATCAAATGTGCTCCCTACTCCAAGAAACACCCAATACGCCGTATCCAAGCCATTGGATACACCGTATCAAACCGACTCCAGACCCTATAAATAGAAAACTCAAAAACAAGTTTTAAAGTGTGGTAAATCATATTCTCGATACCTAAACCATAAAAGTTAATTTTCAGAGGAGAAAAAGAGTAGAAGAGGTCTTGCAACGCATTCCAATCCATAGGAGACAACGTGTAATTTCTTATACTTTTGTAATCGTTCCGTTTTTGGTATCATTCGTTAACTCGGTTAGTTTACCTTGGCTAAGCCATTACTCTTGTATTAATTATGATGTTTGAAGGCTAATACCCATTAGCTATTATTATGAAGATCTGAATGCTTGGTTTTGTTTATATCTCGATTGCTTAATTTATCGTTGTATGCTTGTTTATGTTTATCAATTTATACTTGTTTATGTGTTTTTTATGCGACCTATCATTCAACAGATCTAGTGATTCGAACCAAGTAATCTAGATGCCGGGATGGCTCTCCATATAGTGATTTATACATCTAGAATCATAGGATCACAAATATTGTCTTGTTAAATTCGTGCTAAGGATACGCTTCTGGCTTAACTACTTATCGGATATTGCCTTTGGTTTATTGAACAAGTTGACTAGCAGGTGAACCTAGATAATTCAACAAATAGCGTTTTGATTCCATTGGATAGTTGGACAAGTGGACTACTAGAGTATAAATTACCATTAAGCAGCAAGTGGGTAAAGTCTCTATGAGCTAGGGTTTAACAAGAACACCATTGCTTTAATCCCTAAGTTAGATTATAATCAGCAAATAAGGATGCTTTATGCGAATGCTTTAATTTTGACTGAATTAATTTGTCTAGGTCTTAGGAAGAAGTCCCGCCTATGTCTAAGAATGATATGCCACTTCGAGATAAGTAATCATTGCACTGAATAAATAAACCAACTTCTAATCGGATTATGAATGGCTAATACAGTTTTCTATTATAAGGCTTGACCGCTCTTTTATCTTCTATTAATTTGCGTGCATGGGTTAAAGTGTCTTGAATTGATTGTAGTCACCACCAAACCCGTGCCAGTCTTTCAGGCTAAAACCCCCCTTTACCTGTTAGAATTAGGATTAGAACTAACATAGGATTAGCATAGGTTTGACTTAGATTAGAATTAACTTAGATTAGATAACCAAAATATTAATAAATTGAGAGATTTAACCTTGATTCAAGTGTTCGACACCCCACTTACTACAAATCTACCACCGACCGGGTACACTGTCCGTTAAAATGTTGTTTTTGGTTAAGTCGGCAAAATATAAATTTAAAACTTGAATCATAAAAATATACACCACACAACGACACATCAAGTTTTTGGCGTCGTTGCCGAGGAGTGAAGTTGTTTAATTCTTATTTATTAGTGTTTTAGTTTAGTTTAGTTTAGATTAATTTGCATATTTGTGTGTTTGTTTTGTGTGTTTGATTTTTGCATTGTATATTTTTGCATATTGTGTGTTTGTGTGGTTTTCTGCATTGTTACAGTCTACTATAACTTTCTGAGTCGAATACTCAATACGGCGTATAATTTTTTTCTAAACCAATACATCGTATTCGACTCTATCGTCAATACGGCGTATTCAGTTTACTAAATACGGTGTATTAAGCTATTTGAGAGTTTTCTTTCCTAGCAAATTTATTACAGGTAAATATGAACGACCCCAACATAACTATGGAAGAATACATCAGGCTTGAGGAAGAAAAAGCTCATAGGCGTGGTAAGGTGTATAACTGGGAAACTGCTACGTATGGTAAGATCTGGTATGATGAAAACGTTCACGACCTCATATCCGTTGAAACCAAATTCCCAGCTATAGTCTTTAATGATAGTTTAACATTTAAAGAAACCCCCTCATGTGAACCCACGGTAAGTCCTCTTAACGACAATAAAATTGACTTTAGAATATCGTTTGACGAATCCGACGATGAAGATTACATGGTGATTTATGACAAAAATTCATTTTCCTATCAAATTATTTCTAGCCATTGTTTACAATGATGCTCGAATGTCTAAATCAGATTTCTTAACTGAACCTACTATAAGTGTTAGTGCAAATATTATGGTATTTAATCTACACAGTCTTGTTTGTTTTGTTGATGACAAACATGTAACTTGTAATACATAACGTAAATTGTAAAGTTACTCGTAATTATATTTTGTGTCAATATACATCAACACATCTCCACGTCTCGATTCCTCGTATGTTACAACACAGGTTCATACATGTTTGTTATGTTGCATTATGATCAAACCTAATTTCACACTTTGTATATTTTTAAATGCAAGTAACTTATATTTTAAGAATATATACATTTTACTTTAACACATTTCTTTAAAAGAAAAAAGCTTGTAATTTTACCTCATCAATCGACAGCACCAAATCTTACCATATATGGAAATAATCTCTTCAGATTGAATAGATCTTTCTTCAAGATTTTGCAAATCAAAATTTTGATTTTGTTACTGTAGGCCAGTTCTACCGGTTCCCTTTGATTTACAAGCCGGTTCCATTGGTGAACAGTAGGTGGTTCTGTTTAGCTTTTCCTATAAATAGAGGAGCCTTTTCAATCCGTTTTTCACCACTTTTCACATACTTTTTCCACCATTTTCACTCATTTAGATCTGTAGGTTTTCATTTTAAACACCCCATGTTTATATGACCATAATGCTTCTAACACTCATCTTGTTGTAAGCATACTTTCATGATGATTCACCAAAGCAAGCCTTGAAGATCATGTTATTTCCACCCATCACAAAGCATACATATATGTAGATCTACAAGATTAAAGATCTCAACTATTAACTATTAAACTATGAGCTATAATAAACAGTAAAATACACGGGGTGACCGAGTCTTTTTCTAATATCTAACATCTTGGATCTTTATTGTATTCACTATTGTAATCACATTGTTTTAGATGGTTTATGTGTTTGTGCCATAAAACACAAGGTTTGTTATGGAAACATAACGGGATTTTGGGTTGGTTCTACCCTTTGTGTAAGGACTCGGTATTTAGCTTTGTACAGGATAAAGTGTAAGTGACGACGGGTTGGTTCTACCAGTGTTAGGACTCGGTATTTAGCTTAGTACTGGTTAAAGTGTAAGCAACGTTATGTAAGGTTTTCTCCGCTGAGAAGGAAGCTTGTTGTTCTAGTGAAGTAACTCTCGAGTTGGGTACTCGGGGAGTGGCGTAGGGCGGAGAGGAGCTCCGTGACCAAACCACTATAAATCATCGTGTTCGGTTTGCTTTCTCTTTACATACCGTTATCTCTTTATGCTTCAATTATGCTTATGTTGTGGATTGTTGTGTATGCTTGTGTTGTGACTACATGATTTCTTTATGATTTATATTGTCTTAATAGTCATAGATTATATTTAGTATTTTCCATATTAAGTCATAATTGTTCGGGTATTTGATACAAAAGTTTTTAATTTTTAATCGAAAATGTATTCACCCCCCTCCACGTTTTCCACAATTGGTATCAGAGCCACGTGGCTCTAGTTTTCAAAACAAATGGTTTTCAAAACCGAGTACGATCCATGTATCAAATTATCCAAAAAACAAGACTTAATATGAAAAGTATATCGTTCTTAGAAGTCTTGATTATTGAATATCGTTGCTATACAAGCTTGAATAATGATCAAAATTTGCTATATAAGTCTACTTTAAAGCCTCCCAAGTGTTAAACCTTTTTGTCGAGTCGAAATATGCATTTTTGGAAAATTTGATCAGACTGGCGGTTATGTTCGATAACAAAGCCGGTTCCATTTGGCAAAGGAACCGGCAGACCCGGTTCTACAGTCAGCTTTTCAAAATTTTGATCAACTTCAAAAGCCCGTAAAATACAAACCGTAAATCCGTACGAGTCGTGCCACCTATCGTTTCGAACATAATTGAGTCTACTTTCTAATAGAATAGGTTATATCAACTTAATATAGGTTTATGTAAATCGAACTATAAAAATACCACAAAATGTCTAAAATTTTAAATTTCATATTAACGTAGAAACTCAAACTTTTGAGTCAGGCAATTTTGGTTGGTATCCTTTGAATATTGATTAATCCTTAACTGAAATCAAAGTATTTAGGTCACTAATCAAGCTTGTTATACATCGTCATATTCGACACAAGGAGAAAAGAATTTTTTTCGTATTATATGTTATATGATTAGTCGTTCTAGTTTGCATTGATTGTATATATTGATTGTATGATTATCTCTCATTGCATTTGAGCTTGCTTTTCTATGAAACATAAATGTCAACCTTGTCTTGTTTGTTCCTTCGCTTGTATGTTAATTTAGTTTCTTAAAAGAAATAATTTGGTTTCAAAAAGGGTGTTTGGGTTAACTCATAATTTTGTCAAAATGCTTCTTTGGTAATTGTTTTATTAACTCATATTAGTCATGATATGATTATAATGTATGATATGCTATATGACTACTTGTTGCATCTCATTTAGTATTATTTACTCTTTGCATCTTGTATTTGAACTTGTTGTTTTTGTGTAACATTTGTGTTTGGGATAACATGTCATCTATGTTTTAGCTTTTCAATTTTGTGAATATGCATCTTATGTCTTATGCTAGGTTTCATGCACTTCATTTAGGCATATATATCTTTCTATGCTTAAGCTATATCAACTCTTAAGAATAAAATCTAAGTAAGCTAGTTAGGTGAAATATTGTCATAAAAATTATACACATAAAAGTGGGATTGGCAATTTGATTGTTTCATCAAAAATACTCAAGTAAAGATGAAGTGTAATGATGTCTTGTTGTAGTTTTAAAAGTTTTTTTTTCAAAGCGGGTCAAAGTAATAAGTTATTTTCTTGGTTAAAACGGGTCAAAACTAGTGTTTGGCAAAACCTATAAAGAACGATTCCATGGTTCATTTAGACCAAGTGTGACTTTGATATTTAAGCATGTATTTTAAGAATAAATTCTGGAAGTTCTCGTTAATTCTCTTTCATATATAACTTATAAATACCAAGTACTATATTAATAGGGAATTTCATAATCATATGAGGCCTCTTTGGGGTGTCGTATTGACGAGTTGTGGATTTACGATTTAAAGTGTCCTGGCTCCTCATACGTTCACTACATGACCTCTAAATTATGATAGCCCGAACGATAGTATGATGACCCATTCAAAAGTAACTGTTCCAATTTACATCCTCTAAATATCAAACTGTAGTAGTTACATATCAAATTTCAGACAACCTGAGTTTCGAATGTTAGTGCCTACACGGTCTTCATGTTATTTCAAGATATAAAAGTCAAGTTTCGGTCTTTTAGCCGTGTATAAGATTAAAACGACAAGTTTTGTATAAAATGGGCCATTTTAGGAATCTTGCATAAAATCAATCGTATGGAATTAGAAGTTGTGCCACCCGTCACTTTAAATATAATTAAGCCTAGTTTAATGTAAAGATGGTCTCAATGGATTTGTAAAATATTATTGTCAACTTTTAGTATAATAACAAAAGGTCAATTTTTGATCATGGCGTTTCCACCAAAGGTTTTAAACATTCTTGGTCTTGCTTAAAAAGGAATGTTTCAAATATACTTCATTAAAATTATCTACACATTTTGACAGTGTCATTTCATCTTGTCAATCCTCTATAACCACTAGTTCACCATCTTGTTCTCCATCTCCCAAACACCACTAATGCTATGTTTTCTATACTAGTGGTAAATATGATCTTTTCTTTGTTAGTCTTTCATGACTTCTTGCATTGCATATTCATGTGTTGATTGAATGTTCTTGCTTGATTATTTGCCATGTCATTATCTTGGTGTTTGATAACTATTTGATTAATTGACAAATGCATAATTCTTAAGAAAGGTATTGTTTTGTCTTAAAATGCTTTTATGCTAAATGTTAAGGATTAAACATGACTTGCATGATTTTTTCTCTTATATGATGTCTCGTATGATCTCATAATTTTTCATTTTGATACTTGATGATTTTTGATATGGATATATCTATGTTTGATTGTTCTTGTTCATTGTTGGCATTCCTTAAATCTATATTTTTGATGTTTTAGTGATTTACATGATCTTTTCATCTTGCTCCTTACATGACATTGCTACATGATATACTTGCTACTTGAGCACTTATGTTATGTCAAAGTGTTTTTTGATATTCTTGTAGAATTTTATGATCTTCCTTTCAAAACCATATTATTTTGAAAATTTAATTAAGAACCTAAATAGACAAACAAGCGATGGAACAATATAACAAGGTTGATACTTATTCTTCACAAATAAACGAACTCAAAATCAATAAGAGACAAGCATATAATCAATATACTTCTTGTCATTGTTAGTGCAATCGTTTGCTAATCTAAAATCATCTTCTTCATTATGCTCGCGTTTGGTTTAACTATTTGAATCATATTCTTGTATGAATGTTCTTAGTTTTTGTGTTGTTTATGTTTGATTTCTTAAATGCTTGTTTCTAAACTAAATCTTTTAGGCTTTTGGTTGATTTTTATGCAATTCATGCTTCTTGTTTGTCATTCCCCTCTAGAATTAGGAGCATTTGGCATAGTAGAAAACTATAAGGTACAAGCATTGAATCCTTCCAATGAGCCTTTAAGATTGTCAAGTATATTCATTTGATCACTAATATATGTGAAAATTAGGCTTAGAATTCATTTGAAAGATTACTAGAAAATTTGAGGAATAGGAACCTTGGTTGCAGCAGGCGGTTCCATGTGCAGCAAAGGTCGGTTCCATTCGGCCAATGGATCCGTCCATGCCGGTTCTTCAGTAGGCATTTTTGCCATTTGGGATAGTTAACTTTTTAATCCAACACTTTAATTAGGTTATTTAGACTTGTATTAAGATCACCCAATAGTTGGTTTTGACTTATCTAGCTCTTAAGTCCTTCTAAAACTCAAAAAATTATCTAATATTTTTTTGAACATGTATAATGACTCTTTAAGCTAGTGGCATCATTCGTCCTTCTTTTCGCTTAGCTTAAGAATATTACTTTTTGTGTGCCTATTTTCGAACATGCCTTGTTTGTATATATGTCTATCTTTGTGTCTACTTGTTAAGTTTTTCGTATGATAATACTTGATCATGTTTCATATTGTGAAATGATATTCTTGCTTCTATCCGGTACTAACCCGTTTGAATTTTGTAGATCAATAAAGATCTACATCTTTATCAAGTTAATTTGTTCTCTTATCATACTCTAATCCATACATCTCGTTACATGATCATGCATGCATAACCATTTTCATTACTTTATGCATACATTGTTAGTTTCATGCATTGTCATCACCATCTTTCGCACCATTTTTTCCCTACTCACAAAGTCATCATATCTATCACCTAAATTGCCTCATCAACCAACTAAGTACGGTTTAAAGATGAACCTTCTTGCAACCATCAAACTTGATTCTTCCCTCGTGTTATTCTTACAAGATGAATCACCATGAAACTTCTCACCACCATAACCACAACCTACTAATCACTCACAACCAATGAAGATTAAATCACCTTCCACATATCCTAACACTCATAAGCATCTTTTGTCAAAAGCCAAGTTACTTTCTTAATCCAATGCGTCTCATTCTAAACTACATCCTTGCAACCTTTAACAACCTCACCACCAAAAACAACCATGATGATGCAAGTAGTAGGATTATATTTTTTGATAGTTCACTTTTCTAGGAGTTCCATTTGAAAAATCATATTGCATTAGAGTTTTAGAGAATCATATTGCATCATACACATGACTTCTCCAAAATACGAAGTACATATTGCACTAATCATCATTATGTAGGTTCAAGATTCATATATACACTTTGATGTGTATGAAATTCTTGTCTACAGACAAAATTTGCATTCTTTTTAGGTCTATCATCATACTCATCTAAGTATGAAGTTTGCATTATTCATTTTTCTTTTTGTAGGTTTATTTTGACGCCCTCGAGCAAGGGGGAGCATTCGTCAAAAAAATCATTTTGAGTCGTCTATACATTTTTTTTGTATATGACACATTTGTCTAAGGACAAAACCTATTATTGTACTAATTTTTGTTTTGTAGGATCATACTTGACGCACTCGATCAAAGGGGAGCTTTCGTCGAGCATTTGTAGCATTCATCTTATATACACTTTGTTGTATATATTTTACTCGTCCAAGGGCGAATCCAGTTTTGCACTAATTTTTTTGTAGGTTTATCATATCTTGACGCCTCGAATAAGGGGGAGCATCCGTCAAGAGGGATCATGCACGCATCCATCATCATTTTTACTCTTCGACAATCCTTTGCGTTTCGACCAAAAGGAAGATGTCATTTTCTTCATATAGTTTTCATATTTTTTTTCATGTTGTACGAAATTAAACTTTTTGTAGGATAAGCTTTCAAAGTTGATCAATGGATTCTTTATAGACCAAGAACACTTACCTAGAGGATGCAACAACGTAAGGGGTTAGAGTAGACTATTTAACTTCACTAAAGATGATGCACGCTCACCTTTTCAGGGAGAAATGAAGTTAAAATCCAAGGATACACCCTTTTTGTTTCGACAAAAGGGGGAGAAGAGTGTAAACAGAGAAGGTAATGTAAAGGTAGCACAGGGATACAAGTAACTTTTACATTTACTATATATTACGTTTACATATTTTATCATCAACAAAAAAGGGGAGATTGTTAGTGCAAATATTACGGTATTTAATCTACACAGTCTCGTTTGTTTTGTTGATGACAAACATGTAACTTGTAATACATAACGTAAATTGTAAAGTTACTCATAATTATATTTTATGTCAATATACATCAACACATCTCCACGTCTCGATTCCTCGTATGTTACAATACAGATTCGTGCATGTTTGTTATGTTGCATTATGATCAAACCCCATTTCACACTTTGCATAATTTTAAACACAAATAACTTACATTTTAAGAATATATACATTTTACTTTAACACATTTCTTTAAAAGAAAAAAAGCTTGTAATTTTACCTCATCCATGACATCACCATATCTTACCAAATCTAGAAAAACCTCTCCAAGATTGCACAAGATCTTTTAAGATTTTGCAAATCAAAATTTAGATTTTGTTACTATAGGCCGGTTTCGCCGGTTCCCTTTGATTTACAAGCCGGTTCCATTGGTGAACAGTAGGTGGTTCTATTTAGCTTTTCCTATAAATAGAGGAGCCTTTTCAATCTGTTTTTCACCACTTTTCACACAATTTTTCCCCTATTTTTCACTCATTTAGATCTGTAGGTTTTCATTTTAAACACCCTATGTTTATATGATCATAATGCTTCTAACACTCATCTTGTTGTAAGCATACTTTCATGATGATTCACCAAAGCAAGCCTTAAAGATCATGCCATTTCTACCCACCACAAAGCATACATATATGTAGATCTACAAGATTGAAGATCTTATCATCATCATCCATTTGAAGGCTTCATATCAATGGAAGTTCATATAGATTAGGCATTCATATCCAAGTAACACATATGTCTTGGATCTTTATTGTATTCACTATTGTAATCACATTGTTTTAGATGGTTTATGTGTTTGTGCCATAAAACACAAGGTTTGTTATGTTGGGCCATAAAACATAATAGGGTTTTGGGTTGGTTCTACCCTTTGTGTAAGGACTCAGTATTTAGCTTTGTACCGGATAAAGTGTAAGTAACGATGGGTTGGTTATACCGGTGTTAGGACTCGGTATTTAGCTTCGTACCAGATAAAGTGTAAGCAACGTTGTGTAAGGTTTTCTACGCCAAGAAGGGAGCTTGATCTAGTGAAGTAACTCTTGAGTTTGGTACTCGGGGAGTGGAGTAGAGCGGAGAGGAGCTTCGTGACCGAACCACTATAAATCATCGTGTTCGGTTTGCTTTCTCTTTACATACCGTTATCTCTTTATGATTTAATTATGCTTATGTTGTGGATTGTTGTGTATGATTGTGTTGTGACTACCTGATTTCTTTATGATTTATATTATCTTAATAGTCATAGATTATATTTAGTATTTTCCATATTAAGTCATAAATGTTCGGGTATTTGATACAAATGTTTTAAATTTTTAATCAAAAATGTATTTACCCCCTCTACGTTTTCCACAAATACTGCTGAGCCCCTTGATGATTTGAACAGATGTATGTGTGGCCACACCCAAAATGTAATTAAGATGATACTTGATTAATTTGGTAATCTAGTTCAATGTCTATATCGAGAAACAAAATCGTTAAGCATTAGAATGATTCATGATCTGTGTCTAATGTTTAACATGGTATCTGTAACAAAAGGATGATTCATAGCTAAACCATTTAAAAGAAATGTTTAAGAAACTATCCTCATATGTTTCTGGGGGCATTGGCGTGTTGCTAGACGCTAACCTTTGCTTGTTTAATTACTTGATTATCATGACGTGCGCAAGTGGGAGCTGTTGGAGTATGCTCGTTTCATAATAAATAATTATATGGCTGGACACATGTGAGCCTATGGGGCCACACACATATACACTGAGGTACCAGTTTATATATCATGTTTATTGTATTTACGGTATATAAATAACCCACGTAACTCGGGATCACTATTGGGCTTCTAATAACTAAGTAAAATACTTATTATATTGGACATGTAAATCAAATGGGAGGCCCATTTGAGCCCATATAGGGGCCGGACATAAGGGGGTCTAAGGGGGGAGATAAGATCAAGTTTTTGGTTAATAAATAGGAGATATCTTCTTATTATTTGTTAAACAATTTACCAAATATTCTCCCCTACTTTCTTTCTTAAATACACGGCTCAAAACTTGTTCCCATCTAAGGTTTATAGTTTTCTTGATCCAACTCTTTGAATCTAGTTCATTCAAGGTGTGTTACAAGGCTACGGGGTTAAGACTAGCATCTAATTGGTATACAAGGAAGTATAGTTTGGATCAACCATAGAGGTGATCTCCTTTGATCACTTAGTTTCATTGGGTGGTTCGTATATTATGTGAAGGTCACCATTCATTTCTACCGATCACGCTACAAAGGCAAAGTTTTCTTGTTTTTATTTTGATTTATCATTTGACTCTATAGATCCGTTGATAGGTGCATGTTCCGCTTCATTTATATTTGTTTATATGATATTCATTTAATTCAGCACCTACAATGGTATCACGAGTAGCGCGAGCGAGCGAGCGTGTTTAAAGTTTTATGAAAGTGATTTGGATTTATATCCAAATAACTATGGAATATATCTTCATATATTTTTGAAAATTAAAAGATATCAACCTGGTTTTTAGAACATATTATTATAGTTTGGATAGTAAAACACAAATGGTGACTTGGCTAAGTTGGTTAAGGGCATATAATACTAACCATAGGTCATAGGTTCAAACCTTCCCATGCCTAACATTTTAAAAAAAATTCTAAAATTCCATGTCATGTGTCTGCCATGTCATCGTTGAGGTGACATACAGTCACTAAATTATATTTATACACTCATAATTAGCCCTATATATATATATATATATATATATATATCAAGATATTAGCATAGAGTTAGACATGCACTTTTAGGTGTTATTATTCTAAAATATGACACTTTGAAAAAGAATTAGAAACTAGACACATGCATCCATTATTTTGAAATCAACAACCTAAATGATTAAAATAAAAAGACTCGAGACGTATGTTTAATGACTAAGATTCGACCGAATTTTAATAAACGACAATGGGATTCGTTTATTGATTGACACTCAAATATTATGAGAATGACCTTTTAAATGTAGACGAATGACGCTTAATATCTTGGCAAGATATGGCAAAATATATACTTTAAAAAGATAAAAAGAAAGACAAGATGAGGATGGAAACGATATGCTCTTGGATGAGAATGAAAATGATTCCATAAAGCTAAAAAGTGGGAAAGGATGAGCGAGACTAAAAAAGGAAGGTGTTGACAAGAGGTTGTCAAAAATGATTGATATATCATTTGCACTAACAATTGATATGCATGTGATCTAATCGAGACAAAGGTGGATGATTGGGAATTCAAATGTCTGTTTGGTGTTTTGTTGGTTGTCAATGTTAAGGACGAAAGGTGAGTATGTGAAATGAGGTTGTAGTTGTTTTATGGTGGAAGAATAATAAGAGACGCAACAATGGTGACTCAATAACACTTGAAGATTAAGTATCTTCTTTATGTTCTCCATTTTATAGAAAGTGGAAAGCTTTGCAAAGGAGCGACATTTGTATTTCACAAATTACTTAAATATTTCAAATGAAATTAATAAGTTGTCAAGAGATATAGGAGAAATTTTAATAGTAACAAGACTATTAGAAGAGAGAAGAAACATTTAAAAGTAAGAAGAAATGTTAGAGGTGGGGAGACTTATTAGAAGTGAAATGGAACGGTTAGAAGTGAGAAGAAACGTCAGAACTGGAAAGACTATTAGAAGTGAGAAAAAACGTATGCGGGATGTGAGGACGAAGATTTGTATGTGAGGGGATTTATTGTGAAGTGATAGATTCTAAGTGTTTCGATTGTAAGGAATGTGTTTGAGAATGAGACGCATTTCATTATGAAATTCACTTGACTATCGACACCATAAGCAACGATGCTTATGAGAATTGGGATATGAGGATGACGCATTGATCTATAGAGAGATATTGGGCATAGGTTTAGGTGTTGAGAAGACGTCAGCTCGTAGTAGCAGAAGAGAAGGAGTGTTTGGTCATGGATTTAGAAAAGAATGAGTGGTATTATACGCCTGCTGATGGCGGTCACAGATACATCAGGGGGCCGCCCGAATAAATCTGGGGTCGCCAACAGGAGGAGTGATTTGTGCTTGATTTTTGATGAATTTTGCGAAATGAGTGGCATTTTAATTTGCATTTCGCTAAATAAAAGTGCTTAAAATACTTCGGATGAAGTAATTAAGTTGTCACGACATGGTATGGAACATACACTAGAATCGAGACTAGAAGAAAAGAAGAGATCGATTTACAGAATGTTTTCTATCATTCCTAAACCAAGACGAAGATAATTGAATGATTCACGCTTGAGGGGTAAAGGAAAGAATGTTGGCGATGTTGTCTTCAGATGGAACCTTTTTGATGGAATTGTTTCCTTTTTGGACATTATCCCGAAGGAAATAGTGATGTATCTCGATGTGTTTTGTCCGCGAGCCAAAGAAAAAAAATAAAGATAAATGAAATCAAACGAAGATGGAAGCGACGAGCTTGACAATGTCAAGACGGATGACGATTAACGTAGGATGAACTACATCTACGAAGTTATGTAGCTCTTCTCGAATTGCGAATGTTTGTAGAACAATCACATGACGAGGTATAAGGTTGTCTTAAAGGTGGTAGCAGAAATGGTGGATGAAAGAAATTAGCCAACTATATGGTTATAGAGGCGTGATTGAGTGAGAAGGTAGAGGAGTGATTGAAATTTCCCGAAAGACAAAGAAGGCTTTCGTTGAAGAGAAAGAATATTTTTGTCAAAGAGAAAGAATGTTTTCGTCGAAGAGAAAGAATGTTTTCGTCGAAGAGAAAGAATGTTCTTGTCGAAGAGAAAGAATGTTTTCATCAAAGAGAAAGAATGTTTTTGTCAAAGAGAAAAGGAGAGCGTTATAACTTATGTTGTTAAAAGGCTTGAATCTGGATTTTCGAATATGACCTTTAACGTTTACGATCGCAAGTTAAAGATACTTGAATATTTCGGATGAAATATTTAAGTTGTCAAACCTACTTTGAGGTGGATTAGATTTGTATCTAACCTTCCTTCGACAAAAGAATGGATCATTTGGAAGAAAGCGAGATGATGATTAAAGGAATGAGTGATTGAAGACTCTAGGAGATTTAAGAACATTTTATGACGCTTTTTACTTTTTAGACTTGTGACACAGACGCGAATAAAAATATTATAGTGTGATAAAATATATACCTAGATTCATAACACATATAGATATAAGCATGCAAGTTTATCTAAGCATGCATCAACACAATAAGCAACGAGATTAATGTGTAAGACTATATGACATCTAAACGTTAATTGTCATACATTAAACTGCTATAGTGTAGGTGCACAATTAACACGTAAGTCATATAAAATGACGCATACAAAACATGATAATTTTAAATGCAATCGTCATGCAAAACATGTTAGCATTTAGCATTTAGGAGCATGTGTTATTTAGATAAACTAAGAGATATTTTATCTAAATTGCTATAAAAAGACAAACGCCTTTACAATAGACATGCATTCAATAGCTAAGCCAATAAACGTCGAGCATCTTGATAAACATGAATGCATATAATTGCATTACATGGGAGCAAGTCATCATCTTGAAACTTCAAAGCACATATGTGAGGTGCAGGTTGTCTAGATTGACTAAGGAGAAACCTAATATCTACTTGCTTAGTGTACACTCCTAATGAGATACAAAGTCCATCAATGTAGACTATCATTAGTCATGTTTAGGAAGAGCCATTTAATCAAATTAGGGAATGAGCATGAGACCATCACTAGTGGTGCTCAATTCAGGCTAAACATGACCATTTTTACGGGTTATACCATGAACCCAACTTTACTCTTGGAAGCAATTCAATCAATAAGTCAAATTAAATTTCTAGTGCAATAGATTCTCTAGTAGTCATTCTAATGTTAAACAAAATATAATCCTACATTTTCCTAATAAAGTGTAGCAAAGACAATATTTGTATTGTCTTTTAACATTGGGCCTAATATAACTCAACTAACATGCTTAAAATCCGGTTCACATAAATCTAAACAAGATGTGTGGAATTCTAAGGTTGAATGAGAGAGTAAGCAATTTGTTGTAGGTATAAGAAAGAATGAGTCATCTAGGATCTAGGAGTATGCTTAAGAGTGACAATGTGTAATGCTCTACCTCCATAGATCTTGTGAATGTTTCTTTGTATTAATAATGATGATTAACTAAAGTTTAGTTACATGTATGTTGGATTTTTTTAAAAAGAGATTGACAAAAGAAAGATGTTTAAATTGGATGCCATAGGGCGGATCTTGCTAAACCGAAGATGGATCTAGGACGAGGGATCCATCGATCCGTGGAGGTGCCAAATTTTGGGCAAGGTATCATTTTCTTATTATTTGGGAGATGGTGTTGACATTAGGTTACTAAGAGAAGTTTATATAAGTTATAAGGATTCTCTGTTTGAGTTTTCGGAAATGACATTCATGTCTTGCTTATCAAGTTGGAGTACTTATGAGTTTCCTGATGGAAATTCATAAGTCGTCAATCCTACTTAGAGTGTGTTAAGTTTAGCATGTATAATTTGACCATAGATAATAACACAAACATTTAAACACTTTAGACTCAATGAAACATGTTTATTGCAAGTGTGAGTTGTAGTTTGATGACTAATCTTGTTGTCTTGCAATCGACTTTATGATTTCATGTAATAACCGAGGATGGTTAAACATGTAGACTTGGAAAAATATCTATGGTCATTTGATTGATATTTTCGTGATCTAGATAAATCCTAATCTTGATTTCATATTCATATTCTAATTTTGTAATTAGATTGAATAGTGAGATTGATTATCGTTTGAATAATAATCATCTTTATATTTGAAATCCTCTCATGATTACTTTTTGAAAAAAAGCAAGATAATGGTTAAAGGGTTCTCATTTGGTGAAGAGGAAATATTTTACCTATTTGGTAGAGTAAGAGAAAATTTTGATGAGAAGAGAATTTGAGTTTTGAATTGTACTTTTGAATTGTTTGAGCAAACTTACATATGTTGTGCATTTGTTCATGTTTGGCTTTTCAGAGATGACAACTTTACCAAATGCATTGCAAGGTAAATTACTTGAATATTTTGGATAAAACACTCAAGTCGTCAATCATACTTCATTGTGTATTTTATGCATATATTTGGAACACAACTGTTGGACAAGTACACTCAATATGACATCATTTACACAAGTGTGCATTATGATCCGATGCATATTCTTATCGTCTTTGAAGAGGATGTCATCATTTTTATATCAATAGAGTGTGATTGAGTATGTAGTTTTAGATAATATCTCTTATTGTATTTTGATATAATCTTAAATCTAAACAAATAAGAATCTGATTTCATGTCCATACTCGAAAACTTGTCAATTAGATTCGATGATAATATCAATCATAGTTTGAATAATAAGTCGATATATATTTGAAATCTTTCTTGACCCTCACGAACACTCTTTTAAAAGAAAATAAATAAATATTTTCATAGTGTGTTCCATTAAACCTAAGACAAGTTATAAGTGTGAGGTTAATGAATAATGACAAGTTAATTTTTTTACTTCAAGATTGTCATATATTTTGCTTGTGCGAGAGACAATTTATTTTTATGTATAGTATGCATAGTTTTAGACAATTTATGAGTATATGAATGATTTTCCTAATCATTTTTATACAACACACATTTTTGTAAAATATTATATGTTTGTAAAAATAAAATTATGTGTGTGTGTTAAAACAATGCAAGCACAAGGAAGGTTTAAAAATACAGTTTCTTTTACTTAAAAACTAATGTATTTATACGATCTTTTCTTTTGTTTAACCAACCCAATGTCAAACAAAGCAAGACGATAAAAAGATTTAGACATCTTGTTGGAAGAGAGTTAACGTGTTAGAAATATTTTGGTGAAGGATTTTAATGTTTGATCTTATGACAATATTAACATACTTGACACATTATTGAACAGTGATTCCTAAGTAGGTTACTACACTTAAAATTATTTACAAGATGTTTATGTAACATTTATAAAAATATAGCTATCTATGCCTATATGCAATGCATAAACATTTCGCAACTTAACGCAAGAGATCTAGCGTAATTCCTACTAGGCATAATTCGGAAAAACTAATAACAAACACATAGCGTACATGTCACATGTGTTTAGATATATAAGTAGCTCAATTACAAATAGTAATGATTACTTATTAATATCTATTAACAAGGTTAAAACACAAGTAAACACACATAATTATCTAGCATACACATAAAGATATTCGTCGTTGTTTTGTGTATTAGATACAACGTTGATTTTATTTAAAAATAAAATATTTTCCTCCCCATTTCAAAAATTAATCAAGATGAATGTTTTGAAAATATAAATACACCGTTTTTTAAAGATACGTCAACTAGAAATGTTTAACTTGAAAGAAATGGTAAACTACAAGTTTTACGTCAAAACGAAACATAAAGTTTTGACCTTTATGTAGTATTTTGCATTTTTGACTGACTAAATTTGGAATAAATGCCTGGAAGTATTTTTAAATGAAAGTAGACTCAATTACCTTTAAAATGGCTGGCGACACGACTTCTACGGACTTACGGTTGATTTTATATGAATTTTCAAAGTTTGCCAAATTTTGACGAAACAGACCGACGACCCCCAAAAAGGTGACAGCTCCCAGATATATTAGGGGGTCGTCCTAACATTTTGGGGACCGCCACCAGTGATCCAAAAACATGTTTTTTTGTACAAAATCATTTTGTGACTTAACTATAGAACGTTGGACTTTAAGAAGTTGTTTCCGCACATAAATTTCGTGTTTGATACATCATTTATACTCTTAGGACTTAGAAAGACATATATTGACACTTCCAAGCTTTTTTGAGAATATTTTCATTCAAGCTAGTATACAAGGTATATTTAACGACAAAACTAGTATGAATCAAGCAACAAAACACTTTTCATATTTAATCCCCCCTTCATGGGTAATTTGATACATGGATCGTACTATATTATAAAAACCATTTGTATTGAAAACTAGAGCGACGTGGCTCCTGTTACCAATTGTGGAAACCGTAGAGGGGGGGGGGGGTGAATACGTTTCCGTTTAAAAAATAAAACTTTAGATCAGACAATACCTGACTTCTTGGACGGCGGTCCCATAAATATATGGGGGCCGCCTGATTTACGGGGACCGCCTTCGATAGAGGGTTTTTAGACTAGATCTATCGTATCAAATCACTAATCAAGTTTGATGCAATATGAGAAGTGTCGATAATAGATTTAAAAAAACTAGCGCATATTCTAACAATATAACCACACTCATAATATTTACTACAAAGAACTACACAACCATAACTAACACACCATACATAACAATTTACACAATCATGAGCACAATGCAAGTGTAAAAGTAAAGCGGTAAATGAAAAAAAATAAGTAAAGAGAAAGGTAAAAAAATTCAAACCGGACACGGTGATTTATAGTGGGTCGGTCATGAAGCTCCTCTTCACCCTATTCCACTCCTCGAGTATCCAACTCGAGAGTTACTTCACTAATCAATAAGCTCCCTTTTGACAGAGAAAACCTTATAACGTTGCTTACATTATTTTTTGACACTAAGCTAGATGTCGAGTTCTTCTTTGGGTACAACCAAACCCATTATGTTTTGTGGCCCAACATAACAAACTTTGTGTTTTGTGGTCTAAACACATAAACCGCGTCGCTAACAATATTTTACGACACTAAGCTAAATGCCGAGTCCTAATCTAAGCTAGAACCAATCTACCACAATGTATTTTGAGGCCTAAAATATTAACCGACTCACAAAAACTACTTATGTATTTATACACTATCCGGATCTACACAAATACACAAGAGTTACAATATAGAAATCAAATCTACTCTATGACATACAAGTGATCAAATTTAATCACTTCTATGCAATCCATTCTACTACATGATCTACAAGTAATAAAGGATGATCACTTCCATGCAGAGACATCTTATACCCCACTAAATACCCTATGGTATTAGTGGAACTAACATAGACAGTAACCATGATCCATGCCTTATGCTAGAACCATGATCAAAGATGAAGAAATAATTTCTATGTGTATTATGTATAGATTTCATGGGTTTTCATCAAGGAGGAGGGGAAGAAGCCTTGGACTTTTATAGGAGATCCTTGACTTTGAGAGGTCTCTTTTGTCCAATAGATAAAAGGGTGTTTGGATAAAAGGGTGTTTGGACAAAATGTTGTTTGGATAAAAGGGTGCACCAACTAGTTTTCCTCCATCTTCTAGAAGCAAATTCACTAGTTTCCCTCCATCTTCTAGAAGCTTTGATTGGGCCTTGATGGGCCGAACTCTATTTGGCTTAATCGGCCGAACTATATCTGGTCTTAATGGCCTTGCCCATTTGCTTAGCCCGATCCAACTAGTGAAGCCCATATGAGTAAGATTCTCGGGATGTCGAGATCGAGTTGATAAATGTATATTTATGGTGGATAAGGAGAGATGGTAAGATATCCGTGAATTGAAGTATACATCTACGAGTAACTTGTGAACTTTACGTTATGTTTTACAAGTTACATATTTGTCGTCGCCAAAACATAAAGAGAATGTATAGATTAAATATCATAATATTTGCACTAACATTTAGCTTTAGCTCTAAATGCTTTGCTTATAGAAACTTGAAATTCTAAGTCAAGTTAGAGCTGGTCTTGAACTACCTTAACTAAGATCTCTGGATTAACCCTGACTTTGTCGAAAATCTACTCTGCCAAGAATTTATAAGTGTAGTGTTGATTTCCCTGTGTTAAAGGCATTTGTGTGTGTCTCTATGTGTCTTTATTACCTAATTTTATGTGTGTTTGTCTTTTTCCACATACAAGACTCGAGGGAACATATCCCCTTTATCATGTGCATCAACAGCAGAAGAACATGTTTGACTGTCATCATTGGTACCTACATTCTTTCTTTTTTACTCCTAGTAGTTTGGCCACTTGATCCACTAGGCCCAACACCCATTGCTTAATTTAGGCCAATTAGTCCACTACCTTATGACATTGTAAAGACGTGAAATTTTTCCTCACATCTTGCTCTTACCCTGTGATATTTGCTTAATTGTATACTAAAATACCCGGGATTTTGCCAAATAAAAGCCAATAAAATGCCAAAAAGAATAGAAAATGTGTGCTTTTATGTTCAATTGTGCAGGAAAGGATTGAAATGACAAAAAGAAGCAAAAACGATCAGAAACCGACAAGAAACGGGAAAAAGACAAAGAGTCAAGAGCAAGGGTGAGAAATCAGCCAGAGATCACAGCCGGATCAGCCCGACACAGAAAGAAAGAAAGTCAAGGACCCCAAATTGAAGTCAAAGGTCCATTAGTGACAAGTGTGCAAAGTTTCAAGGGCTTATTTGGAAGATAGAAGTTTCAAGGACTAAAGTTGCCAAGAGTTGAAAGTGTGTTATAAAGAAGAAACTAGAGAGAAAGAACCACAAGGGCTGAAGTTGTCAATCTCAAACCTTGTTTATAACTAAGAAAGGGCGGACTAAAAGACAAGGACCAATTGTGTCAACCTTTCAAAGTTTCAAACAGAACACCGCGTAACTCGCAACCTCCTAACAGCCTAAACTACTTTTCCCGCCCAATCTTTACAACAACCCAACTTCGAAAATTACCTCCCCCGCTCCTTTTTAAGACCCAAATTCGCCTGCTCATACTTCTTCCCCAATCCTAAACGCCCACGTGGCAGCAGCCCATTGGCCAGGACACATCATAACATTCATCCAACGGCTTATATTCTCCCACAAATGATCGACAGCTGAGATTTAAAGGAAGACTCTAGAATTCTTTCCCTCTCTTCACCTCTCCTCTATAAATAGAGTGTTAGGACATCATTTTTCGGGGGTTGTTTAGTTTTAAAAAATTTACTTTGTAATTTTCATTTTCAAGCAATTAAGCTTTCACTTTTAGCATTTAGCTTTAAAAAGCTCTTGTAATCTCTTCTTTTGAATTTGTATTCCTTCAATTAAGTAATTCAATTCAGTTTACACATTTTATTAGTCTTTTGTTTTCAATTCCAAGCTCATTTCATCAAATAAGCTCTAAATAAGCTCGTTTGAGCTTATTGTGTCTAATAAGCTCAATTTTAATAAAATTCTGTTGTTAAAGCTTTCATTGAATCCTTGTAACTCATTTGCACCTAAACATGATTACTTGAGGTGGATTAAGTTCATTTTCAAGCAACAAAGGAGATATAAGCTTTATATAGCTTATTAAGCTAAAAGCTCTGGTATAGAGGCTAAGGTAGCCGTTAGGGATTGAATTAAGGCTACTCATTCAGATAGAGTAGCCTAAGTAGCCTGAGACTACAACATCAAGGTTTCATTGACCTTACTCCATTTTAGCTTAATTTCAGTATAACATTTGCTTTTTGCTTTTCATTTTAGTTCATAAATGCTTGATTATGTTTGATTAGTGTTTTTCTTAATCTGTTTTGAGTTTTGATTGTTTAGTTATCATTAGATCTTACATTTCTAAAAATTTTGTCCTTCTTAGTGTAATAGCTACATAGAGTAACTATCCTAATCCTACAAATAAGCTAGTAATATTAGTGATTAAAAAGCTTTAGTAGTTTAAAATTAGGGTGTTTAGATAAAAAGAATAAGCAGTTTTAGCTTTGAGATCAATTTAGATTCAATTTAGTTTTGGCAGTCTTGCATTAAGGAGTGTTTGGTTTAAGCTTCAATTGACTCTTTAAGTCAACTTTACTTTGCCAAAGCTTTTCCTTTAGTTGAGTGAGATCATAATACAAGTTTTTAAACAGTTTTTAGAAGTTAGGTTTTAGAGTTCAATAGTTTAGAGTTTTAAAAATCATTCTCAGCACCAGGGCAATTTTAGCTATAAGAGGTTTAGGTTTAAGGACTTTAAAAAGCATTTAAGAGTA
>BQNB010108198.1:0-23005 GCA_026074375.1 Tanacetum coccineum | reverse complement strand
ATTAAAGATTGGATAACGTCTAGAAAGTCACTACGCCGTATCCATGGGGTTTGGATATGTGGTATGTGTGTAATTACACATACCTTTTACCTAATAAATCGACCCTAAACGACCAAAAACGCACATAAAATGCCATAAATATGCTTGTTTTTGTGTTTGTACTGTGCAGGTACCGGATATTCACTAAAAGACAAAAATCGAAGCCAAACCGGACAAAACCGAGCACGGATTTGAAAAGAGCGCGAAAAACTGAGGCCAAGGTTACAAAAAGATTAAAAACGGAGCTCAAACGGAAATTACCGGATCGACTCGACAACGTTTGTGTATTTTATGAAGTCAAAACGAAGTCAAAGTCAACCCCGGGATATGGCGTTGGAATGAGCATCGAAAACCGAACCTGAAAAACCAAGAATGTCAAAGTGGGCCCACCCGTACCCACCTAGTGGGCCCGGGTCAGCCCACCTATATACTCATATAAACCCTTGAGCCCATTTCTTAAAATAAACCAAACAACCCAAGTAATAAACCAATGAGCCCACATTTTTTTTGATTAAATCCAACGAGGCCCAAAAACACAATCCTTAGCCCAATCTCTCTTAACAGACGTTTGCCCCATAACCCGTTAACCCCTAACATCGTTAGTCCTAAGGATTGTGACTGCAAAACCCCTAAACACCTTCAGGGGGTATTTTTGCCAACCCTCAAAAGCTTATATTACCACATGGACTGAATCTGAAACAACACTTATATAATTGAGGGGCCACTTTTGTCAAAACCCTAAACTTATACCCTGTTTCATATCAAACAGAGTGTGAAACCCTTTTCCCGCCCCTTTGCACTGTTTATCTCTCTCCCTTTTACCCTGCAACACCCATTACACAAGGGATAAACCCTTCACCCCTACTCCACTAAAACCCCCATCACATGATGCCATGCCATGTTGGCAATCCTAGGTATCTTTGGGCGCCAAAACAGGTTCAAGGGCCATGATTTGTTTGATTGCTTTACATAAGGATCCAAGGAGAATGGAGGGTTCGGATTATGTTTTGTTTTCCTCTCACCAAGAAAGCACAAGAAACACAAAGAAAAAGAAGACAAAAACTTTAGTCTTCTATAAAAAGTGTAATCTAGGAGTAGATAGGCAGTTTTTTTTTGATGTTTTTAATTTATGTCTTTAATATTCTAAATTTTGTTAACTTAAGTTTTCCAGCTTGTAATCACTTCTTGTTTTTTATGAAATTTTAAGTTTTAAGGTTTTTCTTGCATATCTGTCTTAAATTGCTTATCCCAATCCAGCTTATTTTGTGCTTGCTTATGACTTATTTGTGCTTATTGAATCTGCTTATAACTGCTTGTTTTGCTTAATTGATGACTTGTGTTGCAAAATCCCAGCTTATATCAGTTTTTCACAAAACTCAGTCAAAAGCCAATAAGCTCTAGCTTATTGGCTTGGTGCTTTTTAATAGTTAAAATCTGTTTTAAATCTTTCATTTAGTCATTTTAAATAAGTTTTAATAAAAATCTTATATGTTTTAGTTCACAATTAGTTTAAAAAGCAAAATCATAAAAATAAAGGGGTGTTTGGCACAAGGGCCAAAATGGGTCAAATTTGTGTTTTCATTGGGTTGGGTCACAAAGCCAGTTTCAACTAGCAAAATTAAGAGTGTTAAACTGTTTTTAAAAGGTTGTCATTGTTTAAATTTCATTTTTTAGGTCTTAAGTAGACATAGTTATAATTGGGGGTGAGATAGTTTAATAGTTCTTGCTTACTTTGGATAGATTTTGATTAGTGCTTTTTAGTTGGTTGTTTTAAAATACTGGTGTCCGTATCTCATATTTAGAAGAATGAAGTTGCGTTATGTGCTCATTTGCCATTTGTGTTTAAGAGATAAAAATCTGCCAAAGCTTCCTTGTCATTTCAGTGTTCTAGTCTAAATCTCCCTTTTTCTAGCTTAAATTTTAAGCAGTTAGCATTTTCCATAGGTCCTGATTTTTTGTTTACACCTAGTTTATAGGTTATTGTTAATCTGTTATAGCTTATATCTCAAATTTGAGCTTGTTTAGATAGGCTGCTAGTTGGTTCAAAATAGCAGAAAAAATCCCATGGTGTAGTTATCTTATCTGAACTACCACTAGTAGTTTAAAGTGTTATTGCCTTTTAAGTTAGCTAAGCCTGCCTATCTTAGTTTATTTTTATAGCTTATCTAGCCAGCTTATTAGGTTTTCCTTGTAGGCCTTTAAGTTTTTCCTTTAAGCCTCCTTATAAGCTAGTATATGCATGCCTTCTTGAGCCTTTAGTCCTGTTGGTATGCAGTGAGTAGCCCCTGAACTTATTTGCTTCTTTTTGTTTTCTAGCTTATTTTTCCTGGCTTATTTTTCCTTCATTTTGCTTATTTAGGTAGTAGCTTATGTGCTTTAGCTTATTTTCCATTTTCAATTGCTTATTATGTTTTAAAATGCCTAAGTAGTTAGCTCTTTTAGCCCTTAGTTAAAAAATCATAAACTGTCAGCTTATTTCTAGCTTTTCCAGCTTATTAGAATTGCTTATTTAAGTTCATAACAACTTATTTAGACTAGTCTAGATCCTTTTAGCTTATTTTAGCTCTAGTTGTAGCTTATTTCAGTTTGTAGTTTAAAAGTTCTAAATCCTTAAGTTCACTAGCAATCTGTCTATCTTTTTAGTGCTTATTCAGCTTATTTATAAGTTGCCAGTAAAACTTTTCAGTATTAAAAAGTCTTATTTTCATGTTGTCTTCAAGTTTGTGCAAAAAGAAATTAAAAAAATGTTTTTAAAAAAAGAGGAGGCCATGGGGGTCGAACCCATGACCTCCCCTTCACTAACCCACGTCCTTAACACACACTCTCAATGCCAGTAGCGCCAGTAGGGCCATCTGGTTTTCTTCTACACCATTTAATTTATAAGGCCTTTTAGCCCTTTTGCTTTTCAGCCCTTTGAGGCTTATTTTCAGCTTATTTATAAGCATTCTCTCAAAGTTTGTATTTTTTTCTTGCATTATTCACAGTTAGAACTACTTTCTGTAATTTTTCGAGATTTTTAACAAGTTGTTTACTATTTTTAATAATTAATTTTCATTAAAACTGTTTTTAAATCATAATAAATAAAATAAAAGTCAAAAAAATGTAATTCTTTTTTTTCAAAATTTTCTTTTATCATGTAGGACCTAGGAAAAAAAATTGCTTTCGTAGGGTTAATTTTGCAAAATTTTATTTTTTAAAGAACCGGATTCGATCCCATTCTCGTTTCTTCGCGTTTTTAGCTTCAAATCACTTTCGTTTTTGGTCTAGTTTTTTTTATTCTTACTTTTTAGTCACTTAGGACTTATAAAATTCAAAATAATCACTTTAGGATTAAAATTTGATAAATTAGGTTTTTAAGTCGCGTTTTTTACGTTCCCGTTTTTAGGTTTTAACTTAAATTGCCTTCATTTTAGGGTTTCTTTTACTTGTTTTTGCATTTTAATTGTAGAAATAGATAACCAAATCAAAGCTTTGATTATTCAAGCATTTTTCACAAACCAAACTCGATTTTCAAATTCACGCCTCGTCGGGAAGAACGACCCGGGTCCGGTTTCGAACTTTGTGGATAACGAAGTGAGAAACCGATACTTCCGGTAATACTATACTACTATCATTGATATTATCCCATTTGTTATATATTTATATATTTATTTATATTTATATATAGTAAAAGGCATTAATCAATTTCCTAAGTGTCATGGGTTCCAAAATATTAGTAGTTCTATACTTAATTCCTAGAGGCAAGCTAACATTAGGTTTAACATTGATTGTGTTAGACTTAGGTTTCTATTTATATCTAGTTGGTGTACCACCATCTACATGTATTACTAACATGCTTATATTTCTTCTTAGTTTTGCTTCCAGGTTTCTGATTAGTGGATTCTGAAGCAATTGTTTTCTTAAAGGGTGTTGCAACAGATTGGTACACAGTTCGGTTGGGTTCTCTAGTACTAATAGGTACAACAATTGGCTGTTTAGTCCTAGAATTCATGCCATTAATATAATGAAGAACATACATATCATGATTGTCATTCAACACACATTTTCCACAAGTAACACAGACAAACTTAACATTCGAGGTCTTAACATTCAAACTGTCATTACACACAGTTACAGACGTTTTATTATTAGAAAACATAAAAATCCTATGGTGGTCTTCTACTTCCTGCTTCTTTCGTTGACTATTGTTATGCAAGACTCTATCTTCCAATCGATTGCTCTTAAGCTATGGTCTGCTAACACTAGTAGTGGGAATTACTCCTGTAGAGAAAGACACGTGTTTGTTTGTTTTCCTAATGTCTTGAAATAACTGAGTTGCTCTAGTCTGATTTGGCCTTGTGTGCACTTTGTACATTCCTGGTGCAATGATATTTGTGTTCTTTTGAACTTGATTTTCTTTTTGAGGCAAAATCTGTGCAGTGACTGGTTTTGAAAGATTATTGGACACATTATTTATGGTGACCGACTTTGACTTTGAAAAATCTTTCTTTGCAAGAGAATCTGAAAAAGTAGTCGGTTTACCTAAAATTGATTGTCTTTGACTTTTAAAAGCATTCGGTTGTCGAATAACCGATGGTTTTTCAAACTTAGTTTCCACAGATTTTATTTTCATCTTTTCAATGAGTTTCTTTAACTCACTTATTGCAATGCCTTTGTCTTGTAATTGAGCTTTCAGGTCTTGAATTTCAAAATATTTGACATTTAATTCTCGAAATGAAGTTGATTCTTTTGTTTCCAAGCTTTGTCATTTTTAATCTGTTCTTGACATTGTTGTAAAGCAAGTTCAAGGTTAATAGCATGTTGATGAAGTGCTTCAACAATTGTTGACGTTGCATTTCTTTTTGAGAGCTCATTTTCAAGACTTTCACATTTTTCCAAAGTTTCCAAATAATCATATTGCAAATTGGTAACTTCATCAAGTTTAGTGTACACACCAAGTATTGCATTCATGTGATCAGCATAGTAATATTCCTTGGAAAGTCGATCGATTTCATTCAAAAACTGTGTTCTTTGAGTTTATAGTTGAGATTGAAGAGACTCTATTTCATTTTCAAGAGAGTTAAAGTATTTTAAATCTACAACCATTTCCTCTTTCAATAGTACTACTGATAACTTGATCAATGTAACCATGCCAAGTCTTTTTATGTATGACTTCTTTGCAGCATTCCACACCATTAAAAATCGTGTTAATATCTTGTTTAAGTGTTTGAAAGATTTGAGAACTTTTACATTTTTTAGCCCACAGAGTGGATTCTTCCATCCCTTTTTCTAACAAAGATGTTTGTTTATTAAAATTTTCTTTTGAGTATACATTCTTTCCAAATCTATGACTCATTCTTGATCTTTTTGAAAAATATCTTTGTTCAACCGACTTTTCACATTATGGAACAAACAAGTCGTAAAGATTATTTAAGTTTTTATAATCAAAAGGTTTGATTAAATCACTTAATTTTGATCGACTTTCTTGGGCAAGACGAATCGTTTCGTCAGATTCAGGAGCTAACATTAAAGCAAGATTATCATTATAGCAACCTATATCATACAGACGAGGATTCGCTCTTTAATCTTTCTTGAGGAACTCAGGTTTAACAAAACTCGTTTTACAATTACGATTAAGCATATTCATTGTTTGAACTGATTGACCGGTTTTGTATACAATATCATCCAAAACTTTGATTTTATTTTCCAAAGCAATGACTTTTTCAATTTCTTTGTCTTCACGAGTTTTGTAAAACTTCTTTTGAGCCTCTTTTTCTTGTGACATTATAGAGATTGACTCTTAATGTGCAATAAGCTCTTTTTTCATTTCTAAAATCATTTGATTTAAATTATTTATTTTTCGAGTATATTCATTAAATGACTTTTCAGAAGACATTTTGTGTGAGATTAATTCCCCTTTAGCTTTTACACATTCAATTTCAACATTTGATGCATAATTCATATCTTGATACCTATCAAGTTCGGCTTGGAACTTTTTGATGTCTTTGAACATCAACTGATTAGTCTTTGCTAGTTCATTGTTTGCTTATTTGAAATGGTTATTTGATGATTCTAAACTTTTGTTTTTATTTTTAAAATCCTCAATTTCACCTTTCAATTTATCAACTAAAGTCTTGTTTGATGATTCCAAAAGTTTATTACGATTTTTGCTGTTATCAATTTCACATTTTAGTTTATCAATCAAAGAAGCAAATCATGTTCTCTAGCAAGATCATCATCCTGGTCAACCTTTTCTCCATTAAGACTCGCATTCAATGAATCAATAATAACATTAGAGTCACTATGTTCCACCAAATATGTGTCATTAACAGATTCAGGTTGCTCATGATGTATTCTTTCAATTGCAAACACATTATAGTCATTATCATCATGTTGTACCTTTTGCAATGGTTCAATATCAAAGATGGGTCTAGAATTATTAGCAGCATATGGAGTGACCTCTTGAATTTGTGCCATGTACAGATAATGTGCTTCTAATTCTTGATCTTCAGGTTCATCATTAGTGTAATCTCTCTAATCAATTTGTTTAGCACTCAACTAGACTCCAGTTTCCTCTTCCTTACATAATATCATCTTCTCCTTGTGATAAGCTGCATCCTTTGCCTGTTTCGATTTCTGACATTCCCTTGCTACATGCCCAAATTCCTTGCAGTTATAACATTGAATCCCATATTGTTGCACTACATGTGTACCTACATTCTCCTTAGCCCCAACAACATTGACTGCCCTTTAATTATCATACCCAGTTCCTCTGTTGATTCTTGGAGTATTATCCTGATTTGCTCTACTAGTGTTTGATGAAGTTATGAGGTTGTTGTTGGTAGGTTTGTAGATTTTCTTAAATGATAGAGAGATTAAAGCCATCAGTTTATCAATATTCTTCTTCTTTGACAATGCATCATCTTCAGTAACCGTATCAGGTTCTTGATCATAAGTGGGTGGAGAAGAGTTGACAATTGCTTTACCTCTGTTACTGGTAGCAGCTTGTTGTGAGCTCTTTGAGGAATTTTGAGTGTAGTGAGTGAGATAAGGCTGAGGATGGTAAACTGGTTTTTGGTGAGCAATAAACCTAAGCCCATTTCCTTTTTCTTTCTTATACCCGGTCCAAAACTATAAACCTGGCCCAACCCGTAAACACTTAACGGGCATTAGCCCAATCCATTTTATATACTTACATCGTTAGTCCTTCAAGGACTAGCATTGTTAGTCCTTAAGGACTAACGGTGCAAACCCCAACCAAACCTCAAGGATCAACCATAAACAAGACACGGACCATACAGTAAAACCCTTATACACTTTCAGGGACCAATTATGCCATTTACCTAAACCTTCACCCCTGTCTCTCACAACACAAACACAACAAGCACAAAGCCTTGAAGACTCTGCTTATAAAAGGAGAAAGAAGATAGAAGATAGAGACTTATGTAGGAGTAGTGATTAGCTACTTTAATTAACCCTTTTTATATAAATAAATATATAATAAGGATAATTATCAAGAAAATCAATGAAACCGAATGTAACATTTTGTATTTTCATGTCATTTTACGACGTCAATTATTTCATTATATATTTTTTAGTTTTCATCTCGTACGCGTTTACTTTTAATTCTTATCATATAGTTAAATCGCGTAAGCTAAAGATTATCATTTAACGTAAATGGACACCAAACAAACTAAAGTTTTCGTCAAGCAAACAATTTATTATTTTTACGAAAGTAATAATCAACTTTTTATATTTTATTTTATTGGTTGCGTAAAGTGATTACGTTTCGCAATAAAATACGTTTAGGCATACCCGGAACCACAAAAATATTTTTACGCTTCAACAAATAACCACGATTGTACCCAATACCCAAAGTATTATTAAATTTACTCAAGATAATATTATCTTACACTTTGTACAAGAAAAAAAATCAACCAATGCACAAAACTTGCAAGTTGTCATCTTTTAAATAAATCTACAACTAGTAACTTTTCTATATTTAACAAGATATGTTGCTAACTAGCAAAAAGGCTTCTAGAACCTCCCCCCCCCTAACTCACGGCAACAACACCCTTGGAGGACAAGGAGCACACAATTTTCATATAAGTTGGTCTTGTACATCTTTTACACATTAAACATACACATACAATGTTACCTTGACCAAAGACATGAAAACAACATTCCTAGAAACCCTCATCTTGTTTTTTTGACTAGCAAATGCACACTTTTGACCATGTGACACCTTCTTGAAAAGTTTTGAAACCAATACTTTTATCCTATATATTACAGTATACTAGTGATTCAATCAAAAACACCTTAGTAAAAATCACACACCTCTCCCTTTTTCTCCTCCTTAAACCCACGCTGTCTAACCCCCCCCCCTATAAATAATCCATACAAATTTTTTATACAACCTATACACATCTATACACATCCATTCTAAGATATTCTAAGGTGTTTCCAAGCATTGGATTACCTATTTCAAGTAATAATCAAGAAAAGAAGACTTGGGGGTTTTATTAAAAAACAAGGGTTTTCAATGGTAGCAAGCTTGGATTTCTATCTAAACAAGGGTTTAGGTTTTCTTTTATCATACAACATCATACATCATAAGTCTACTAAGAACCCTTTATGTTCTTAATAGTTTCATTTCTAAGCATATGAATATCTCTATTTTAGCTTAAACACCATTTTAGGTTTTAGAACTTGTTAAAAGGGGATTCTACTTGTGAGAAATGAATTTTAACACATTTTCAAAATGAATCTTGTGATACTTGGAATATATAATATATGATGACCAAATATATTAATGAGTATAAGGAATTGTGTAATTATTTAGTTTAAAAGTATAGAAATAGTTATAAAAACAAAGTTATACGAGTGTACCTATTTATTTCAATGGGACTGTTTTGGGTCGACTTTTGAAACAGCCATATTATGTATTAGAAAGATAGTACACCTCGTGACGTTTCCAAATATGTAGAGAACTTGAAAAACTGCCTTATAATGAAAAAGATACTATAAAAATACGATTTATGTTAATACCGAGTATTATAAAACTATTTTTATAAAAATTACTATTCATGAGAGAAACTTTTATATTTTTAAACTTCATAAATCAATAAAACTTTCAATTACGAGAACATGCTCGAAAGAATCGCTAAAAACGGAACTATAACGAATAAAATACGACGTTTACGGGTTTTACGATAACGAGAACGATAAAAATAAATTAGGGTCTGTGTGAACAGTAAAAGTTACTGTTCACCAGAAGGTCAAAAGTTCAAAAATGTAAATTTATGATAACTCGTCTTAATACTAAAGGCGTTGGGCATAGAAAACGTTAAATCGGCTATAAAACGCGAAAAGTTAGCTAGTTTTACAAAACAGTAAAATTATAAACGTTTTAACTACTTATTAAACACAATTTTACCAAAACAATTAATGGTTGATTGAAGCTATATAGAACTATATGTGGTTATTAGTTTATCCCAAGTACTATATTACTAGGGAGTTTCATAATGAGGCCTCTTCTGGGTGGCGTATCGACGAGTTGTTGGATTTACGATTTAAAGTGTCCTAGCTCCTCATAAACTACGTTCACTACATGACCTCTAATTAACAATTACCTTTCAATACTTTGTGAGTTCATAGTCTCGCATTTCAATCTTTTTAATGTTTTATAAACCCGCGAGGGGGATACATGCTCTTTTACAAACTCATAAATTTTACTATAGTACAATTACCTTTCAATACTTTATGAGTTCATAGCCCCACCTTTTCTCTTTTAAGGGTTTTCATAAACTATTTTCGGGGTGAGAATACGTGCTCGTTTTACTACATAAATTTATTGATTTTTTTTACGTAAGCATTACCTGACTATTTTTACTAAATCTTGATTTGTTATTACATGATTTGAGATCGTTGAATACCTACCTTTGAAACCGTGAATTTTGAACAACGTGATTGTTTTACTACGGACACAAGTGTTTTCTAAATTGTATGCTATCCAGATTACTGCCTGAATATTATTGCCTAAGTAGTCACTATATTGCCACTTAAGTCCCTACTAATCATGAACCGTTAATTACCACTATTGTAAGCGCGAGTGTTGTGGATAGATCTATCGGGACTGACAATCCCCACCTTTCCTTGGGTCACTAGTTTGATCAAGGTGCATTTAACATTTGAAGAAAATTCGTAGGATGTTTGGCAACATCTGTATTGAGAAAATTCGTAGGATGTTTTTGTAACATCTGTATCCGTGTTGGGGCACAAACCTCGAGTACTGGTTTGATTACAGTTTATTACGTTAAGGTTCGGTGTCATGAGCTTAGTGCAATAATATATACTTAGACTTGGTGAATTTGTTTCCCTTGTCTACCTTACTTGTTTTGGACTTCGGAATATGTACTTAGTCCACCATTACTTCGATCTTGTGGTCCACTTTTAAATACTTCTTGATTTACTTAATCACAACTTGGATTTCGGAAATAACACTTTTAAATGTTGTAACGCTACTTTTCTTCTGAAATATTTCTTAAATTATTTCAATACTGCTTTTTACTTAAACCTATGAATTCACCAACATTATTGTTGACGTTTTAGCATGTATTTTCAGGTTACTATTTTGCTAGTGGAGCATTGGGAGTATTCGAGTACGCGGATATATATTTTTGAAGGCTTAATAACTTGAGTACTATTTGACAAACGTTTTGACAATGTTTTCTAATACATTATAAATGAAACCTGTTGCAACTCTGATCTTTTATTAAATAGAATATGACTTTATTTAAAACGTCCATTTTAAGGTCGTTTTCCGTGACTTGTGTTTTGTGCCCTGAAGTAGCACCCCAATGTTACCATTCCGCTGCGTTGTCCTGATTAATGCGAAATTAAATGTACTTAACCATAAATAAAGGAAAAGTCAAAAAGTCAACACCAAGGGGTGTTTTCCCTTGGTTCGACCGGCCTAAAGCCCAAGGAGGGGTGGGATTGGATGAGCTATCTTTTCCTTCAAGATATGTATTTTAGGTAAACCCTAAATTCACCTAGTATATAAGGAGGATCCTAGAGCTCATAATTTATACATTCCTATCTTCTCTTTCTCCTCTCTTGGTCGAACAAAACAAAAAACCCTTTAGGGTTTTTCCGTTTTGATTTTTCTTATTTTTAATTGTTCGTTGGTCAAGAACTAGCATTCGGATGATATCGTTTGACGTGTAGTGTGGATACACGTAGAGGTTATTTATTTTAGTAACTAGAAGTAGTGTTTGGTTTGCACGCTATTACACACGTGCATGTACTCGAAGTGTCTTCGATTCGTCATTAGCTTGGTTGCTAAAGGTATGTTTACTTGTTTATGTTTTTTATGAATATTTATATATGCTATATGTGATCTATATCCGCTGGGTAGCTCGTTTAATATTAATGTAATAGTAGATTATTTAGATAACGATTTCCAACATTCCAACACAATTTCATCGAAAGCTGTAATGGCCAGTAAATAAAATTGTACGTCGCATTGCACATGTGTTTGCAACGCAATGTATATTTGTATCATTTTATCTGAAACATGCAATGATGAGATTTAAAAAAGGTTTGCAAACAACATTGATGCGCTATATTGTAAGGCAGTGCGAACATGAATTGCTTGCAACCACAATTAATTGTATCATGTATAATTCATTGCTTACTTACCTGAGCTTTGTCTGTATATGAGTTCTACACTACTTCGTATATCGTTTTACCACATAACGTTTACCCTGACATGGATTGAAACTTGTTTAAAGTTCAATAAGTTGAGACGAGCATGACAAAGTAAATTCAACAACAAAAAACATTGTTTCAAGGGATTGTTGTTCGATGTTTTCTTGCAGTATCACTGCTCCCTGTTGACCTCAAAGATTTTCTCCCAAATTTCCAGGTTAATATGTTCAGTCGAGCTGCAAGAAACATCCAACAACATGTTATGCAAGAAATCGAAAATCTCGTATAGACGTCCCGAAAGCGGGGTTTAGTATATGCCGAGTAACGAAGTCCGGTAACGGAAGTCCATGAATCATCATCTCCAAAGTTAAGTAAAAATTCATATATTGATAATCCATCATTTCTTTTTGTGCTATTTCTAATAATATACTTTTTCTGATTTTGTAGTGCGAATGCCGACCGCTGGTAATCTAATATCCTGCAAATGCGAGCAAAACTATATGCCTTCTGATACTACGATTAAATTGGTTTTGTCAGCTAGTCCTTCATAATGTCTGATGAACAGTCCAATTGAAGAAATCAAACGTAAACTTGGGTGGAACTTCATATGTAATTTCGAAGATAGCCTAAAAACTAATAACTTAGTTTGTTCCATTCTTGTGTTATCTGTAATGTACTTCGGCAACCGACGGCAACGAAGCCGATGAACGGATTTGTGATTCAATACGTTTGTATTTATGAGTTTTGGACCGAGAATGAAATAGAAGAAGTCTTGGCTCGCTAAATAGTGTTGCCACCTATTCTTCCCAATTATGCCGTTCATACACCAGTTCTGCTTATCGGAACAAAAAGACTTATGACTGTTTGACCACCGCTGCCACTGGTCTCAAATCGCGCTAGAACACATTGCACCTGTTGACCGATGCTGATAATGTTTATAAGTTAGTCAATGTGAAAACAAATAGTGAATTTAGGTGCACAAGAAAAACTGGTTTTTCAACTCGAACAACCGTTTTGAAACAGGAAAAACCGAACCGGTCCACACAGGTTTTGTACCAAACCGTTTCGTTTGTGTCAAACACCGCGGTCAACACCGGTTTTGACCAAACCGGTTTCGGTTTGTGGTCAAACCGGCGGTTTGGAACCGGTTTAGGTTTTTCAAGCTTCCACCGGTTTGTATACCGGGTTTTCGAACCGGTTTCCAAAAACCGGTTTCAACCCGACCCTTTTTTTTGAATTTTACTTTTCTATTGTGAGAGGTCCCGTGAAGGAGCGTTTTCGATAGAGATGCGGTCAACGAGCTGAACTTCGGCAAGAAATATATTTTTCGGCAACAAATTCATTTTGCGGCAACAAAATTTATATTGCGGCAAAACAAATTTCTGTGTCGGATTTGGCTGAAATTCGCATGGTCACTCGGAAACGACCCAACGGGCAAGGCTCACCACTTTGTCGTGCTGTGTCACTTTTTGGCCTTTCGGGGTCGTTTCGGGCCTCAAAAGAGCGTTTTTCTGTTTTATAAGTACGTTTTTGGGTAAAAGGATGTATAAATCATTTCTTCCCATGTCGTCATACTCTTTTTGACGAATCTTGTACCAATGCTTATCTCTATCTTGTACCCATGGCTGCTTATCTTATCTTTAACAGATTTTCTTTTGGATCTTGTCCACCCACCCACATGCTTATCTTTATAGCATTTTTTTTGGATCTTGTCCACCCACTACCCACATGCTTATCTCCACATGCATGTTATCTCCACAGATTTTCTTTTGGATCTTGTCCACCCACCCACATACTTATCTTCACAGTCTTTGTGCTATTTTATTTCATTATAAATAGATAGGTTGTGTTTCAATGTTAATCACAACTCAAAACTCACAATCCTAAGAAAAAAAAAACTATCCAAAGCAAAATCAAATTTCCTTCAATGGCAAATGAATCCGCATCCTTCTCAACTGCCACCAGTGTTGGTTCAACAAGTTCATCGATAATTTGTGAAATCATAGCAACCAATCGAAACCCTAATATTTGGAAAGACTTCAACCTTTGCATAATGACCGATAACTCACAAAAAGCTCAATGCAAGCATTGCTTTCATTTCTTATCGGTCGGTTCCAACACGACGTTGAAGAATCATATAAGTCATCCGCATTGTGAAGCAAAGAAGGCACAGCAGAACCAGAATCCGGAAGCGGGGCAAACGTCTATGGCTCGAGATGGGAGTGTTTTCAGGTACGATCCGGATTATCTTCGTGAACAATTCGCGGGTTTGGTGATTCAACGAGCGTTACCGTTCAACCACTTTGACCACGAGCAAACAACGAGGGTGTTCCAGAACACTATGCAACCAAGATACACTCATGTAAGTCGCTCTACTCTCAAACGTGATGCAATGAAACTATGGTTGGTGGCTAAACAAGAAATAATTGCTAGTTTTGGTAACATAAATGCTTGTGTCAACCTAACAACGGATGTATGGTCCGCTCCTCATGGGGTGCCCGGTTCTTACATGTGTGTTACCGCACATTGGATTGAACCCGGTACTTGGCAAATGATGAAGCGGGTCATTTCATTCGAAGAGTTTCCGTCTCCTCACACGGGTGGAGCCTTGTTTAAAATGTTGACAAAAGTCCTTACCAATTTTAACTTGGAAGATAAAGTTATGTCAATTACATTGGACAATGCTAGCAACAACACATCCGCCATGGATAAACTAAAATTAAAATACGATCCACCAATGGGGGGTAGGTTTTATCATAGTCGTTGTGTTGCACACATCATTAACTTGGTTGTGCAAGCTGGTTTAGGGGTCCCCGCGATTGATGCAATAATAGAGTCTTTTAAGACAATGTTAAAAGATATTTTCAAATCAAGTGCAAGAACCCGACAACGCTATGTTAAAATCTGTAAAGATGCAGAGAAACCTTGTTTACGACCAAATTGGGACGTTCCAACACGATGGAACTCCACTTATCATATGTTCCTAAGTGGTTTGAAAGAACAAACTATTTTGGCTTATTATCATGACATTTTGGCCAATAAGAATAGGTGTAATCATTTTTCGGCTGAAAGTTGGGTTATTATTCAATCTTTAACCCAATTACTTAAAGTGTTTAACAATGCCACGGAAATTTTATCGGGGGTTTACTACCCAATAACATCTCCACTGTTACTTCACAACAGATATTTCTCATGAATACCGACTTTAAGTCGAATATAAATTTGAGGGGGGTATATTGTCAAGTATGGATTAAACCAATGAAGAAAAAACTTAGGAAGTATTTTCAACACATGCCATTGATAATTTACTTGTGCAGCCGCTTTAAATCCATGTTTTAATGTAACTGGGGTAGACATCTTATCGAGTCGATAAGTAGGGATTTGGATTTTTTGACGAAACTTTTGCATTTAAGTCAACAAGTATTTTAATGAATCTTTTAAGGTATGTATAATCTTTTTAATGCAAAATAGGTAAACCCCAACTCATCATCTCAACCAAGTGTGGGGCTACTGTCATCGAAGGTTTAGTGGCTGGAAATAAGTATAGAAGCCGTTTGCTAAGCGTTTTTGAAAGCACAATAAAAAAGAAGGCAAGAACTACTAATCCAACAATGTCTAGCGCTAGCGAATATGAGCGACATGTTCAATTCAGATATTGTCGACACATCTTCATCCCAAAGACTTTGCAAGTTTAGATGTCTTAGTTTTGAAAGAAAAGGAAACAATGTTACCTATTCTATCCTCGCATGGCCATGGAATAAATAAAGATGTACAAGCTGTCTTTCGGTAGCTTCTGAATCCCCGCATTTTCACAAGTGGGAGGGTGTTGTCAATCTGAAACAATACTCACTCCCGACGTCTTAGAATGTGCAAGTGTTTGAAGGATCACTTGGAGCTAAGGAGCGTAAACAAGACAAATGCCCTCTTGAAACAACCCTTTGACTTTGAAGAAGTTGTCTTTTGATGACAGGTGCCAACAAAATGAAGCCATTCCACTATCCGATGGAAGAAATTGCACTAATGCTAGCAGCGAAGGCACATGTCCTCCGGGAGGGACCAACGATATGATTTAAGGTGAGGCAGCGAAGAAGCCAAAGATAGTACTAATTTCGAGATTAGCATGTTTGTATTTTTAATTCGTATTTGCAATAAGTTGTTGATGTGTAATTTTTAAAATTTCATTGCATTTGGTGGTTTTGTATTTCCTTTCCAATGTATTTCATTTCTGATGTATTTGGGTTTTTCTATTAAATAAAAGTTGAAGTTTATTCCGTTTATAGTGTACAAAACAACGAAAAAAGAAAAAAAATAATTCTAAACCGGTTCCAAACTAGTTTGGGTGGTTAACCGGTTCCAAACTGGTTCCAAACCGGTGGGACCGGTTCGACTCAAACCGCACCACAAACCGGTTTGCGCACGTCTAGTTGACCTAACCGGTGATGAAGATCCTACTAATGAAGATGGAGATACTAGAATGGGTGATTCAACTGGAGTCTCAGTGTCTTTGGGTGGTGAAATATCCTCGGGAGGAAAGAAATCTTAGGAATAGTCCGGTGAAGTCAGGGTATAGTTAGGAGCAAGGTTGTCAAAATCGCGATCCTAATCGTAGGATCGTACGATCCTACGATCCCACACACAAAAAACGATTAGGATCGTAACAAGATCTCAATTCAAGTAGGATCGTATCAGGATCGTAGGATCGTAGATAGGATCGTAGGATCGGATCGGATCGTGTATGATCGTATAATAGCCTTATTTTGGACTTTGGGTAATTTAGGCTAAGGTTTATAAATTTTCATCAAGACGGTTTCATTTTTTTTCTATCCATAATCGTTTAACGATTGAAACATGAAGTAGGTGTACGTATGTAGTATTTTTTTTATCCAAATCATTCATTTATCGCTTGAAACATGAATGAACTTTGTGCAAGTATGTATTACAATATATCTAATATTCTATTACTATGGTACTTGAACGTATAACTTTTTTTCTTTTATCATCAATTTTAATTCGTTAATCATATAAGGGGGAATTTCATATATACCTAATAAATTTTGAAAAATTAAATATTTCTTCAAAACACAAGTTATCAATGCATGTTGTAAAATACTATTTAAGAATGTTTGGATATAAAATATAAATATTAAAGTGCTTTTGGGATATATGTAAATGCTCATCATATAAAATATTATATAAAAACATATAGAAATATAAAAAAATAACCTTATACAAAAATATATATGTTTTTCATAGGATCTTACGATTCTGATCCGTTCCTACGATTACGATCTTACAAAGCCGAAAACGATCCTAAGTAAGATCCCGATCCTAACAACCTTGGTTAAGAGCATTTGTAGAGGAAAAAGCATCCTTCACATCGTAATCAGAAGGGATAGAATGGTGGGTGTACGAAGACATAACTGTATAACAACCCAGTGGAAATAACATAAGTTATTTATATAATAATATAATAGTTATGTATTATCTGCTACACAAATTTCTTACATACACTATTCGGGGAAATGTAGTGGCACGAAGGACTTTCTTGGATGGAAAAAGTAGTTATAGTTTAGGTTTTACCCTTGTTCTCTATAACCATAAGCTCTGATACCAATCTGTAACACCCCCATTTTTGACATATGTAGCGGAAGCTAATCTGGGGTATTACTTCATGGATCAACAGACATAATCATAGAAAATGACTCAAAAAAGACGTTTTGGAAAATTTAGTTATCATTCAATATCATATAAGAGTTTTACAAAGGAGGTCCCAAAATCTAGAAACATAAAGTTTGAATGATAACAGTTTAGCCATCTTCAAGTCCGTGCCACTCCGTGCCATAGGTTGCTCAATTACCTGAGATAAACATGCTAAAAGGGTCAACACAAAGGTTGAGTGAAATTCATAGGTTTTCAGTTATAATAGTTGAGTACAAGTTTAATAGTGGGTTATGTTGTTATACACCTATAAGTGTAATAATTGCAATGAGTACAATTATTATGGAAAACAATATTATCATGGAAAACAGTATTATCGTGGAAAACATTATTATTGCCATAAGCTCATGAATCACATACTTTAATAGAACAGGGAGCTTCTATCCGAAGACATACTAGGAGCTACTACCCAAAGAGATACTAGGAGCTACTACCCAAAGAGATACTGGGAGCTACTACCTAAAAAGATACTGGGAGTTACTACCCAAAGAGATACTGGGAGCTACTACCTAAAGAGATACTGGGAGATACTACCCAAAGAGATACTGGGAGCTATTACCCAAAGAGAACATTGTTATTCATGGTTTAAGCATGTATCCCCCTCGCGAGTTTATAAAGTATTCAAAAGATTTAAAATGCGAGGCTATGAACTCACCTTAACAGTATAGGGAAATCTGATTGATGGCAAAAGTATATCAAGTGAAAGTAACGGCTTCGTCACGCAACCTAGGGTGATATGTCAAGTCTTAGTGTGATAGTTTATGTTTCAAAACTTCATAAAGTTTAACGTATATCTTTGATTTATTAAATTATGGAAATATTGTATCGCTGTTCGGGCTATCATAATCCAGAGGCCATGTAGTATCGTTTGAGGAGCCAGGGCACTTTAAATCGTAAACCCAGCAAACTCGTCAAAACGAAAACTCAAATGAAACCCTTCATATGAAATTCCCTAGTAACGTGATACGATAAGATTTTTAAGTTTCTTCAAAAGTTAGTTGATGATAAATTACGTTAAATATATAATGAAATAATGCGTTGATTTCAGATTAATAACGATAAATGTGTCTGGTTTTAATAAAATATAGTTTTATAATATTAATATATATTTTTATAATTTATATAAAAATATACCTTATTTATTATTTTTATGTTTGCATAAATTGGAAATATATCCCTTGATTCTAAACTTTCTACAACTTTTTTCAGTCCTTTATATATAAAGAATTCTATAAATTTAAACCCTGTAACTTTGAAACTTGGCAAAATAGGTCCTTATAGTTATAACTTTAGAATAATGACATTTTCAGCCCTTTTAGTTATAAATTTCAGAAAGTTACGATATATACCTATATGCATGAAAATATTTGCAAAACAAGTTCAAAAAGCCATGCAAGCTTATTTTAGGATTCCAAATGATATTTTCAGGTTATAGCTTATTAGAATAAGCTAAAATAAGATGTTCTAATGTAAAAAAGTTTTGAAAAAGGATTCGTTAGCTAGAAAATCAAAACGGGTCATTTTTAGGGTTTTAATAAAAAACACATGGGTTTGAGGATTCAAAGTTTCAAACAAGAGTTCATATACGATATTAAGAGTATTATGAACATTATAATACAGAATATAAGCTTATGGAACAAGATCTTAGGCTTACTTGAGCTAAAATGGGTCGAAATGGGGTTTTCGGGTTCGTACGCCTAGTAACGACTTCAAGGCTTTGTTTTTCTTGCTTCTTGGCTTTTATTCTGAGCTTAGGGACTTCTCTTGACCTTCCTTGATATGAGTTAGAACTCCATTGATGAGTATATGATTTTTTTGAGGTATGGTTTGAAAGGGGTGTGGAATTCGGCTAGTTATAGGGTTGAAAACCCTTGGTAGCCAAGTTTTCTTGATGGCTAAGGGTTATGAACTGTAGTATGATGACTAATGAGGCCTATATATGAGTATTGAGGGCTAGGGAGTGTAGCTTTGCAAAGTGTATGGTATTGGAGGGGTGTTTGGAGGTCACGGCTAATAAGGGTGACAAGGTAGTGATGTAGCAAGCTTGGTGGCCAAGAGTTGAAAGGACGGTTCTTTTAATCTACTTGGGTGGCTGTTTGGTGATGTCATAGAGGTGCTTGGATGGGTGCTTGATTTAAAAATGGGTAAAAATGGGTGAAAATGGGTATCGGGTTGGTTTAGGGTTTTGGACTTTTAGATTGAGTTAGGGTTAGGGTTTAGGATAGATTAAGGTTTAGGATTAGTGTTAGGATTAAGATTAGGGCTTAGGATTAAGGTTTAGGGCTTAGTTTTAGGTTTAGGGTTTAGTTTTTGGTTGAAAGTGAAATTAGGGTTTAGGGTTTTAGATTAGGTTTTAGAATGATTTAGGGATTAGGTTTAGGGTTTAGAAGTCATGCATTAAGTGCTTGTACCTTGTGTTAAAGTGGTGGTAAGAAACCAAAGTGATTTAGGAGGTAAAATGACCTAGTTTGACTTTCTTGTATTATTGACTTGTACATTGAGCTTTAGAAAGTTGTAACTTGATTTAGGAGGGAAAAGATATTCAAATGTTGTGCTATGATACTTGTACACATGCTTTAAAGGCTTGTACATTCATTTTATATGTATACATTACATATAATTAGGGTTTTGATATAAACGTTAATGTTTAATGCTTGTTTTGATATAACGTTTTAAAAAGTACGTTAAATGGATAATGTACTTGGTAAAAATGATATTAAGATATAGACTTGACATATTAGGATGTTTACATGATATAAACATAGATATAGATGGCATTGATAGAGGTTGCGTGAGCTCGTTTACTTTAGAAATGTAAACTAGGTTACATAATGGAATGGAATAAAAACGAAAAATATTCCCGTGAAAAAGGTTGTACTTAATATAGTAAGTAGATATTACATTGTTGAAAATACTAGAAAATTACGGGTTGTTATAGTCCGCCAACCTTACAGAAATCTCGTCCCGAGATTTAGTTGAGTGATGGAGTGATGGTTTGGAAATAGAAGTCCTTAGATTTTGCAGTCCCTGGTCAGATGACCCACTTTGTTGCAAGTCTGACACTTGATAGTGCAAACTCCTGTGTGATGCAGGGTGCATCTTGTACACAAAGGAAGGTTTCCATGGTACCTTTTGTTTTCAATATACCTTTTGTTCTCAGTTGGGGTGGCAGCAAAAGTTCTGATAGTTTCTTGCCTTCTATTATGCTGTTGGTGGTAATCATTATTACGGTCCAAAGGTTTTACTAAAGGTACTATTGACCCTACCCTATTCACGATAAGATACGGGGAGGACATTCTACTTTTGCAAATTTACGTCGATGACATTATTTTTGGGTCTACAAATCTAAGATTTTCTATAAGATTTGAAAAATTAATGCACAATAGATTTGAGATGTCCTTAATGGGGGAAATAAAATTCTTTCTAGGACTTCAGATCCACCAATCCCCATGAGGTGTCATTATTACGGTCCAAAGGTTTTACTAAAGGTACTATTGACCCTACCCTATTCACGATAAGATACGGGGAGGACATTCTACTTTTGCAAATTTACGTCGATGACATTATTTTTGGGTCTACAAATCTAAGATTTTCTAAAAGATTTGAAAAATTAATGCACAATAGATTTGAGATGTCCTTAATGGGGGAAATAAAATTCTTTCTAGGACTTCAGATCCACCAATCCCCATGAGGTGTCTTTATCAACCAGGCCAAGTACGCTTTAGAAATACACAAAAAGCATGGTATGGATAAATGTGACAGCTTTGGTACACCATTGGCTACTAAACCTAAACTAGATGCAAACTTGAGTGGAAAACCCATTGACCAAACAAACTATTGTAGTATGATCGGGTCACTCATGTATCTGACATCTAGTAGACCAGACTTAGTACAAGCAGTATGTTATTATGCACATTATCAAGCAAGACCAACAGAAAAGAACCTCAAAGAGGTTAAAAGGATCTTTAGATACTTAAAGGGTATCATAAATATAAAACTCTGGTATCTAAAGGATTCTGGATTTGAACTAACCGCATTTTCAGATGCTGATCATGCCGGATGCATTGATCCTCGTAAAAGCACGTCTAGAGGAATACAGTTCCTAGATGATAAGTTAGTCAGCTAGGTGTCAAAGAAGCAGGACTGCACTGCAATGTCATCAGCAGAAGCAGAGTACGTGGCGTTATCTGCAAGTTGTGCTCAAGTAATGTAGATGAGGACACAGCTTAAGGATTATGGCTTTAATTACAATGAAATACCGTTGTACTGCGACTCTCAGACAGCCATAACAATCTCATGCAACCCCGTGCAGCACTCCCGTACCAAGCACATCTATACTCGCTACCATTTTATCTAGGAACAAGTTAAACGTGGTATATTTGAATTATATTTTGTTAGAACTGAATACCAATTAGCTGACATGTTTACTAAAGCCTTATCCAAAGATAGGTTTCAGTATCTTGTCAGATGAATTGGTATGAGATGTTTGACTCCAGCAGAACTGGAGGTTCAAGCAAATGAATCTACTTGATATTTCATCAAACATCGACTTGTAAATATTTTTGAGAAAAGCAAAATACAAAAATATAAAACCTATAAAACCAAATACAAAAATATAAAATTTCAAAAAGAAAATACAAAATCAGAAAATTCCAAAATTCCAAAAAGAATCTTCTCGACATGTATCTTGGAATCGATATCATTTACGTAACTAGAAATGACGATTAATATTGTCATGGGTATGTAAGTGAAGTTCGAGCAAGAGTTCAAAAGTTTCAAAACATGTCATTTCTAATTTTTCTTAATGGCTTATGTGCAAATCAGTACATAACCCAGACTTCAAATAAAGGAAAGTTTATCTATAAAGATAACTTATCCTAACAACGAGAAAGTCAACTTTTCTCGGTCTTGAGCGGTTTACACAAGACATTCAAAGTTTTAAGCTCAAAAAAGGATAGTGTACGTATAAGTGCACATACCCTTAGAGTTAGAAGAGAAGTCTTCTAACATGTGTTTTTCAAAAGTTGTACACAATTTTTCAAGAATTTCTCAATGACAATTCAAAGTCTTTTAAAATTGTGTGTTCAACACTTCATCCCTGACAAAGCTTTAAAAGACGACAATATTTCAATTGGTTCTATTTTTAAGGGGGAGTTTTTCGAAAAAAAAACAAAGTTTTAATGATTTTGGATACATCATCTCACGATAATTCTTATGTATTCAAAACATTGTCAAAAATCTCTTAATAACATATCAGTAATAATAATGACAACTTACATTATAATGTTTGTTATAAGATGACCTAGTGTCTGAGCATAATTTTTTAAGAATGCTTCATAGACAATTCATAATCTTTTAAAATTGTGTGCTCAACACTGTCTCAACCTCAATTTTATATTCACTTTACAACTTGGTATCATTTTTTTAATGTCAAACATATGTAAAATTAAGGGGGAGCAAGAAGAAAATGTTCTACATAATTCATGCTGAAACAGTTTTCTCCTCATGGAATTTTCAAGACAAATTTTAATCACTTGGTATTTCAAAACTAAGTGAC
>BQNB010108197.1:7282-23006 GCA_026074375.1 Tanacetum coccineum | reverse complement strand
ACCCTTAACATGTGCGTCGTAATCGTAGTACATGCTAAGCATGGAGTTCATTGATTCCATTTTATATGATCACATTTTAGTATACATTAGATGCAGTTTAATCTCATTTTCTCCCCTTATCTAAAATGTTAATCCTTTGATATTTTGGATATCAATTGATTAAACGTTCAGGGACAAAATGTTACACAATATCAAATAGGAACATTTTAATGCTCCCCCTCAATATTTGAGGGTATATAAGACAGTGCTGGGTACAATAATTTGACAAATTTTGAATTTACTAAGAAATTCTTAAAAAATTTGTACTCGAGCACTCCTTAAAATCACCATAAAGTCTACACTATATATATATATATATATATATATATATATATATATATATATATGTATGTATGTATATTGAGAAAAACATCATATGTAGAATCATATGGTTCTTTTGTCTGCAGCCATTGGTCTTCCCGTAGTTCTTTCTAAGAAGTTGTCTTAGCTTCCCCTAATCAGCAACTTTCTTGAGTAGATTACTTACCCTTTCTTGCAAGCCGACATCAAGCAGTCTTAAAAATGTATAAGCCCTGAAATCTAAGTTACATAGTTAAACCTTTCAAGAATTTGTTACCGCTAAACACCAAATCATTAAGTCCCAGATGAGCGCCATTTCTTCTCTTTAGGCTATTGATGATTTTAAATTGTAACACCAAAGTCAACTAAGTCTGGATGTCATAATTATTCCCTCTAAGTAGTCGTTTGATAACACCTAAGTCAACTAAGTCCCAAATGTACTCATTTCTTTTTGTAGAATATTGACTGACTTAAGGAATCATCATACCTATGTGTACCTCTTTTATTTAATACTTCTACTTTTTTTAAGAATAAGCTTAGGGATTGACCGTTTTAGGAAGCATTAATTGAATCAGAAAGAACTTTTCTTACGTTTTAAATAATTATACTCCCAACACTTCCCCCTGGAGACTTAAATGATGCATACTGACTAAAGACGAGATGTCTCTTCCACCATATGATTGAAATAGTACACCCAAAAGATGAAAAAAAACCAAAAATCAAAAGAAGCTAACCTCAAAAGACAAAAGAAGCTAACCTCAAAAGAAGGCCAAGGACACTATCAAGTATACATCTACGCCTTCCCCCTTGCTGGTTTTGAAACCTCAGAATCAGCAAAATTTTATACGCACATATACTCGAGATCATGTTTGAATAATTAGTAAGCTTAAATCTATTCCGTGAGAATCAACTTCAAGGCTTTTAAAACTATGAAAGTATTTCACACATTTCTAATGTCTATTTACCTAACTTTGAGGTGTGGCAATATTGTCGAAATTGTTATGGCTTGAATTCACTAAGTCTTAAAGTGAAAATAAGTCCCTAAAGTTTGAAACAAATGACATCTAAAGCTCTTGTTGTTAATATAAATTAACTCCCCTTGAAATTGTTATCTGTCATTATCACAAAACTTTATCTGTTTATTCTGTGATTTATTTTGAAAGACCGTTTTAAAAGATTATTTGATGACGCTTTCTCCCCCTCAAATAATGACCCGTTTTCTATTTAAAGAGTTGTTGTCATTATTTGAGTGGTCGAATTATCTTTTGAAATATCTTGTGTGACTTAATGAAAACACTTAATTCATTATGAAGACAACTTTTTGCAATAAAAATAAGATTTCTTCTTATTTTGACAAAGAAATGCATTGACACGTACATTAATTTGTAATATAGGAAGCACGGGTTGTGATGCAAAGTAATCACAAGCCTTTTCATGGTCATAAAGTAGACCATGCCCGAGAATAAATTCCCGTTGAGAGGTCAAGTTTCCTTTTTGACGGAATAACTTAACTTTAAGGTGAGACCGGGTAGCTATCTGAAATAATAGCAGCCATTTGCATGTTTTGAAATATCAATTTTATCTTCCTTTTTTTTTCCTCGAACTTCATGTACAGGCCTCGTATCATTATTGAAGACATTTCTAAGACCGTATATGTTATCGATTTTCAGAAGACATGTCATTATTACCTCTTTTTATGTTTTCTGATTTTTTTATTTTTCTTTGGTTTTCTGAATTTTATATTTTTGTATTTTGTTTTTATAAAATATTTAAAAAAAATGAAAAATCTTTTTGGTTTTTATAAAAATTTGAAAAATGAAAAATCTTTTTGGTTTTTATGGTTTTAGTATATATACATATGATACAGGATATTTGAATAGGTACCACCACTATTCATCAACTTCATTTGCCAACTGTTTTAGTGTCTCAGGCGTAAAACTTCGCATTCCTAACTTGTTGATTAAAAATTCAATTCTTTCTCTGCATAGGGGTTTGGTGAAGATGTCCGCTAGCTGATATTCCGTGTTGACAAAATAAAGTTTGATCACACCATTCTCAACATGCTCCTTGATAAAGTGAAATCTGATTTCTATATGCTTTGATCTGGAGTGTTGAATGTTGTTGCAGCATAAGGCAATAGCGCTTTTGTTATCACAGTACATTGGAATTTTATTGAATCTAAAGCCATAGTCGGTAAGCTGTGATCTCATCCAAAGGACTTGAGCACAACAGCCGGACAAAGCAATATATTCAGCTTTTGTACTGGATATCGCAGTGCTTTTTTGCCTTTTTAATGACCAGCTACAAGTCTATCTCCCAAGAACTGCATACTACTAGATGTGCTACGGCGTGTATCTTGACAACCAGCATGATCTGCATCTGCAAATGCTGTTTAGCACAATCGAAGAATCCTTCAGATACCATAGTCTCCGATTAATGGTTCCTCTTAGATACCGAAAGATCCTTTTGACCGCATGTAAATGATTTTCGGTAGGTCGAGCCTGATACCGGGCACACATGCATATAGCAAATTGTAGGTCAGTTCTACTGGCTGTGAGATAAATAAGGGTGCCTATCATACCACGATAGTGTGACGAATTAACGGCGTTCCCTTCTCTGTCCTCATCTAGTTTGGATTTCTCTACCATGGGAGTATCCACTGAGTCACAAGAGTCAAAACCATATTTCTTTAAAGATTCAAGGGCATATTTTGACTGGTTAATAAAGATACCTCTGGGATTTTGAAAAATCTATAGTCCTAAGAAAAATGAGATTTTTCCCATCATTGATATCTTAAATTTTGAACACATGATTTTAGCAAATAGGTCACAAAGTTCAGGTGTAGATGCAGCAAAGATAATATCATCGACATATACTTGTACCAAAAGTAATTCCTTGCCTTCCTTACGGATGAACAGAGTAGGATCCACTGAGCCTTTGGAGAAGTCTTGGGATATCAGGAACGAAGACAACATGTCATACCACGCGCGTGGAGCTTGTTTCAACCCATACAGAGCTTTCTTTAGCTTGTACACGTGATTGGGGTTATCTGGATCCACAAAACCGTTTGGCTGGCTAACATAAACCTCTTCCCGCAAATTACCATTCAGAAACGCAGTCTTGACATTCATTTGGTAGACGACAATGTTTATATTAGCGACAAACGCTAGAAAAATCCTTATAGCCTCTAATCTTGCAACCGGAGCAAAAGACTCTTCAAAATCAATACCCTCTTCTTGACGGTAACCACGAGCCACTAACCGAGCTTTGTTCTTTAGAATACCTCTCAGTTCGTCTAGCTTCACTTTGTAGATCCACTTCAAAGTAATAACCATAACTTTATCTGGTCGGGGTACGAGCTCCCATACTTTAAGGCGTTCGAACTCATTAAGCTCTTCTTGCATTGCTTCGATCCAGCAGGATTGAGTCAAAGCATCTTTATATGTCTTGGGTTCAACAGCAGTGAGAAAAGCATCGTAGTAACAGAAAAGAGCTTGATCATGTAATTGCAGCCTTATGAAAATTGGTCTAGCGAGTTCACCGATTATGTTTTCAAGTAGATGATCCTTAGTCTATTTACTATTATGTTCAGAGATTTGGTGATTGGGATGCACAGCTGTATGAATAGAATCCGACGATGAAGATTGATTAGAAAGGATTTCTGGAATTAGGATACCAAAGTACGAATCATTACCCATATGTGCAACTTCAATATCATGATTGTCTTCTTCAACATCGTTAGGAATGACAGGAGGTTGAGTTTCGGGTGTTGTTTGAGAATGACTTGGTCATGGTGCATCTTGGTCAACATTTGTTGAGGAAGGTGAACCGGTTGATACAGCGGGAACTGGAGCAACTACTTCATGAATTGGAGCAACGACTTAAGGTGTTGTGTCATCAACACAAGGTGGAGGAGTGAATAATTCATCAAACAGCAGTTGAAACAAAATATCCCAATCTGTTCTTGACGGTGGTATAAATAGTGTTGAAGGAGGAGGGTTTGGTATGAGTCCTGAACTAATTGTTGCATGAGTCATTTCATGAAGTTCAGGTCCTAAACTGTTGTGTTCAAAAGCCATTGCAGTCAGCTCATCAAAATCTACATGAATTGTCTCAATGATTCGTCTGGTACGTCGGTTGTAAATTCGAAATGCTTTCTTTGTGGGTGCATAGCCAATGAAAATACCAATATCAGCTTTCGGTTGTAACTTACCCAAGTTCTCACTATCATTTGTCGGATAGCAGAGTGCACCAAATACATGGAAAAATGATAAGTCGGGAGGTTTGTCATGTAAAAGCTCATATGGTGTTTTGCCATGACGAAGACGTACGATGGAACGATTTTGGGTGTAACATGTGGTAGCAACTGCTTCTACTCATAAAAATAATGAAGCTTTTGCATAAATCAACATTGTGCGGGCAGCTTCAATTAGTGTATGATTCCGTCTTTCAATGACACCATTTTGCTGTGGAGAGCGAGCAACAAATGTTTCATGAGAGATGTCAACCTTCTCATAATATTCACGCAAAGTTTGATTAACAAATTCAGTTCCATTATCTGTTCTGATGCGTCAGACAGGTACTTTAAGCCGCACTTGGATCATCCTGAGAAACTTGATTATGAAATCTGGAACTTCATCTTTTGACCTTAAGCACTTAATCCATGTAAATCGTGAGTAATCATCAACAATGACGAGGATGTACTTTTTTCCATTAACGCTTGTGACACGCATTGGTCCACAAAGATCCATGTGCAACAGATAAAGTTTTTCTTGATTGGTGTCTTCAGATTTAGGTATGTGGGGTTTCTTCTTGCTTTTACCCATAGCACAAGCAGAGCACAGATGGTCCTTTTTGAATTTAAGCCTAGGGAGACCTTGAACAAGACCATGTCTAGCTAAATGGTTGATAGTACCAAAGTTCATATGAGACAAACGTCGGTGCTATAGCCAGGACTTAGTCCTTGAGGCCTTTGACAAGAGACATATCAGAGAGGATGCCATCATATCTCCAAGAGACATAGTATATAGATTGTTTCCTCGAGATCTAGTCAATAGGTCAACACCTTCTAGATTACGTATGAAGCAGGTGTGTTGACGAAAAGCAACTTCAAGGTTCGAATCACAGAATTGTCCAACCAAGGTTCAAATTACAAAATTGCCCAACGGAGATAAAGTTGTGTCCAAGTCCTTCAACATAGTAAACCCTTGATATCGTAACATTCCCAATCTGATAATCACCATAACCCAATATCTTTGCCACGTGATCATTTCCGAATTTGACTGTACCAAAAAACTTATTGCCGAAATTGGTGAGCTAAGAGAGATCTCCGGTCATATGCTTGGAGCAGCCTGAGTCTAAATACCAGAGAACAATTTAGACGACCTGCATTCATAAAGAGAGGAAGATGGAACATCAGAAACTTTAGATCCCCAAGATTGACTGGGTTCCTTTTTGTTAGCAGATACAGATTTAAGAACCTTAGATTTGCTAACAGGAACATTAGTTTTAGATTTCCTAGGTTTTTGCGAGTAAACCAATGTTACTACAGGTTTAGGTGTTTCGTTATCTAGATTAGTTGGTTTCCTAAGGGTACTTGATAGTTGTGTAAATCCTATTAAAGGGCACACATTTTTCCCTACTATAGTGAAAAGTCCGACCAAATAGGTCTCCAATATATCCATTATTTGTAAACACTATTTTCCTATTGGATTCTATACTTTTTCCTTTGAACTATTCCATAATAATTTAGATTTTGCACGAGCATTCACATTATTGATAAAATCAAGAACACATAAATCATGATTATCAGAAAGCATGCAACCATTACACTTAACACATTTAAGCTCAGAATTCGCATTAAGCTTAGAATGCTGCACATGAGCAGTTCCTTTAGGTGGAATAACACAATCTTTATTTTTCAAACTAGATTAACTTTCCTAGGGTGGGTTACTACTTTATTCTTCTGAGTACTTTTTGGTGTTTGCCGAATCTTAATATTTTTCTTTGTATTGCTGAAGGATTGTGATCCCAGCACTAGTAGACGTTTTACTCCCATTTAGTAATATTGTAGGAAAACTAAGAGTATTAAATAATCAAGGGAAGAAACATAGGTTTGTTGTTAGAAACTAAAAATAGGGTTTATGTAAAGGCCTGTTTTTGTGATTGTGTTTCCTGAGGATGTGACGGTCTCAGTGAATCTAACTCTTTTGTCCTTGTTCTTTGGGGTCACAGCCACTAATTTTCCATCAATATTGTTGACACTCGGGCTGGTTTTACTAATGTGTGTAAGCAACTCTTGAATTAGTTTGTATACCTACAGGCAGATTCTAAGGGATGGTCTAGTAGATAATTAGCTTTAACATGTTCAACTAGATCTCTAAGAACTGTAGCTTCTTCCTGAGTGTGCTTAATATAGGCAGAGTGGGCTGTCTTTTTATTCAACAGTTTAGGGGTTATTGGTTCCACATCAATCTTAAGCATCTCTGGATCAATAGTGTGTTTCATAACAGCATTATTAACTCGAGCTTTTCCTTTAAGTTTCCTTAAGTCATCTTTGAGAGCTGTAATTACCAAAACTTTTTCCTGAAGATTAGCATTTAAATCAGAAATTTCCAGACTTTAGATTGACTTGATTAATTAAATCATCACATTGTACTTTTGATCGAATACGTGCTGGTTTAATCGAGTCATAAAGTTGCTTATAGGTTTGTTTCAAATGCTCATTCTCAGCAATAAGCTTTGACACCCTATGACCCAATTCAATATTTATTGTTTCAATCTCCTCTAAGTCCTTTTTAATCCTATCCTCATTCATATTTCCACTTAGAGATTTAATTCTATCTTTTAACTTCTTTATGACCGTGTCTTTCTCCTGGGACTGAGCTTTTAATTCATTAAATTCAAAATATTGATTAAAACTTGGAGCACTTTGATTTGACACAAAATTTTCTCTTTGAAAAATTTCCTGATTAAGTTGAGAATCAACTTCTAAAGAGATGCAATGTTTTTCAAGAGTGGTAAAGCTTTTGAACAGTTTATTGTAAATATCTTTTTAACGTAATCCTTTTTGTTGAGAAGCTCAGTCTCAAGTTTGAGACACTTTTCACATTCACGCATATTCACACAAGCATTATCCATAAAAGAATTCATAATTATGTTCACAATATCTTTGTTAATGACTTGTTCCAAGAGTCGTTCATTTTCGTTTAAAACTTTATTCAGTTTAACTTCAAATGTTTTTGAATCTAAACGATGTTGTTCCACAGCATGTTTTATTTGATGAAAGACATTTTGGACTTCAGAAAGTTCATCAATCAAATATTGATCGAATGTATTAAATAAGTCCCTCAGTGCTTTTACAAATGAAATTATTTCATCCCTAAAACAAGCTTTTGTATGTTCGAACCCCCACGAGCCTTCAGTGATGGCTGTGGGTGTGGTTCTTTCTTTGACAACCATGTCAAAACCATCAAGATGGTATTTAAGTTTCTTCAAACTCGTATTTACCATGTTGACTTTAGGAACCTCAACTTTGGTGGGTCTACTAGAAAGAGTGGGCTCTGGAGAATTCACAGAATTCTTAGACCAAAAGGCTTGTTCAGCAGATAATTCAGTTTGTGGAACAAATCGTGTTTCAAAATCTTAAGAAAGTTTATTAAGGACAGCATAATCGACTGGTGTAGTATTAACTTCTTTTCTAACATCATAGGATCTTTTTGTTTTAAAAGCATTTTTGAACGACTCCTTCATCAAGCAGTAAAGTCTCCTCAGAGTCAGGAATCACAATATCACTCGTATTCTTAATGACATTACCACCATAAAGCTTTGGTTCCAACTGCTGAGCTTTCTTCAGATAGAAATGATTTTGAAAACCTAGAGCTTGTTTAGTGGTATGATCATAGAAAAAATGAGGTTTCGTCAACATGTGAACAGTTTATGCAGATTGATCTCTTTTAAAAACAATATTATCTAGCTGTTTGATATTTTTTTCTAACGCGATCTCTCTATCGATGTTCCTAGATTCTTCTTTCTTAAATTCATTTTTAAGAAGAGTAATTGTTTGCATTAAAGATTCATTTTCTTTTAAATGTTCAGAAAGAGTTTGTTTAAGACGATCAATCTCTACAGACTGTGCACTTGAATCTGAAACAATATCATGACTCCTTAAATCAACATTATGTCCTTCTTTCAAAACTTTAACTTGTTCCTTATATCTTTCAAACTCAGCAGTTAAAGTATCATTGACACTTTTATTTTCCAGATTTATCTTGGTACAATTAACTACTTGGGTTTTTAGTTGTTCAATCACCGATAATATCAGTTCATCTTGTTGTGTAGATGAGTTAAAATTCTAAACAGCTGCATGTTGTGATTCAATCACATACTGAGAATAAGGAATGATATTGCTATCACTGGTTATTTCAGTCTCTGAGTGGTTCATAACATTCGACTGTTCAGAAGATGGCATTGCCTGCACAGCTTGATTAATCATATTATTATTCATATTATCATGATTGTGTACCTCAGTAAGAGCATCTGAACTATAATGAGATAAATTCACCATGAGAGCAACTTTGGCAGTGTTGAGTTCATCACAATCAGAGTCATATGCATCTAAATCATCAGCTTGATAAGCAGCATTATGAGTAATGACAGTCTGTGTGGCTTGACCTTCTAGAATTCCTGGATCTGCCAAAAATGCAAGTTCCTCCTCATGTAGAATTTGACCACTTACTTGAGCTTGTACCAACAACACTTTATCCTTAAACCAAGAATCATCCCGTTTCCTCTTAGGTTTAGTGCACTGTTTGGACATGTGGCCTTCCCCTTTGCAGTTGTAACATATAAGAGTCGTTTGTTTCCCAAAATTGCTTCCACTTGCTCCTGGAGTGTATGTCCTTGTAGTACCCGCAACAAAAGATGTTTGTCTCCCCTGAATTGGTTGTAAGGTCACTCTTCCATTATTAATGGTAGCTTGTTGCCTAGGGTTTGACGAATTCCTCAGCTGATTATTGGTAGTGGGGTAGCGGGAAGTGACAACAACAGTCAAGAAAGACATCATGTGATTGATGGCATCAATGGGATCATCACCTTTCTGGAACACTGGAACAATTAGACCCGAGTCTGGTTGGGAAAATTCAGGTTGTTGGTTAACTGTGGGAGCATATTCCAATTGAGGGATGGATGATGATGGAGAATAAACGTTGTGGTGAACTGATGATTGATAATCATTGGATGGTAAAGTGATTGAAAGAGTGTTGATGATATGATGAGTGAGTATTAGTTGAGACTGATAAAGGCAACCATAAACTGTGAAGACTGATATGTGGAAACTGTTGTGAAATTTAATGTTTTGTATGAGTTTTGATGAGTTGATAATGGAAGACTGAGTCAACTGATAGTTGCAACCAATGCAGAGCGGATCGAGTTGCGTTCATGCAATAAACGTAACCTCATTTGCATGAAATTCATATGTCCAAGTAAGCATAAAATAAAGCTGATCAATATATAGCTTGTGTGCAAATCCTAGAACCAGTTTTGCCATTAGACACAAATTTGCTCCACTCAGGAGGAAGAGTAATTACAAACTTTGTGTTCAATTTGAACTTGATCACATTTCTGTTGTAGATGTTCATGTCATTGAGTAGCAGTGAAAATCTCAAGTAGAATTCATGTAGTGTTTCCCCCTTCTTATAAACAAACTTATCGAATTCATCAGAAAGCTTACACTCCCTTTCTTGTTTCGTCAATGAAGTTCCTTGCATTAGAAGTTAATTATTTCCCAAACTTTCTTGACGACTTATGATTGCTAACCAATGCATAGACTTCTGGATGGTATTCCCTGTGGAGAAATGATATTTGTTTGCCATAGACAGTCACAATCAGCTTGAATTGCTCCGTAGAGATAACTCAGAATATTTCTTTGGCCTTGTCACTACTACTGATCCAATTTCTCCACTTAAAGGCCAAATGAGTGGACCTTTTTCAAACGGATTCAAGGATCATATCGTCCATGTTGTTATCATCAATGTATAAGATCTCTATTTGCCTATTCCGCTCTTTCAAGAATCGTACATAACCTTATTCCAACGTATGTGGAACGATTTTTGTGATATTGTACAGCGCCCGAGAAAGGAACGGGCTTTGTCAGCAAGGAGTCTCGGGGCCATTGAGAAATTTTTGTACACTGTAGAAACGGCGAGTCTGTGCACCTTGTTAGGTGAGAGGGTAGAGTCGAGGGGGAGGAGCTATGTGGGTATGTAGAGTTATGACAACTGGAATTTGTGAGTGAGGTAGTATAATATTAGTCCGGTAGCACGGATTAGTGTTCCTGGGATGTGATATACAACGGCTAAGTGTGAGGTATTGCATACTCGTGTAACAAATGAGATACAAACTTACTTCCCAGTGATCATCTTATTCAAGCTCTGGGTCTTCGCGTACAAACCCGGAAAAAAATAAGTTAATATTTCACGGGATTTTACAAGTCAAAGAAATAAACCGTATAATTAAAAAAAATTAAGTTGTTCGGTTTCCACTAAAGTGAGTTGTAGACTTAGTTGTTCGCTCAGGTGTTCACTTGGCTGTTCCGACACAGGTTGTTCGACTTGAGTGTTCGACTCAGGTTGTTCCGACATGAGTTGTCGACTCAGGTTTGTTCGACTTGGGTGTCGACTCAGGTTAGTTCGACTTGAAGTTGTTTTGACTTGAGGTTGTTCGACTCACGTGTTCGACTTGGGTTGTTCGAACTCAGGTGATCGACTTGATTGTTCGAGTTTTTTCTTAGGTTGTCGACTTGGGTGTTCGACTCAGTTGTTTTGACTTGAGTTGTTTCGAACTGAGTAGTTCGACTTCACACCAGACACAGACTCAAAATTTAAAACACAAAAAGACACCTTTTTGATAGGTTGTTTGCAAAAAATCTTGTATAACTAGTGTTTCTAACCCTATAGGAACAAGAAAAATAAAAACTTTAAGGTTTTTAAGCCGAAAAATTTTAAATCAAGATTTTGTTCTTTGTAAAGGTTTTGAACACAAAAGATGACCAAAAATGAGTTTTTCTTGATTTAAAGCTTGTACACCTATATCCTAAAGATACTAGATCAAATTTACCAAGGTAAATGATCTTTTAGTGTACACAAGTAGCTTCGAAAAACAAGAAAAAATAAAACGAAGGACGATTTTTGCAATATGACACGAACCAAAAAAATAAACACACCACTCCATGGCTCTTGATACCAATTGAAGAATATTAGAAATCTTTTAACAACAAGAACTAGAGAGAGAAAGTAGGAAGGAATGAAGTATTTTAGAAAGAGAACGAAAAGAACATGAAATGCATTACTATGTGAAAATACAACCAACCAACCACCTCTCCAAGGCATGGAGATGTGTATTTATACTTACAAATGGCACGTGGGCTTGGGCTTGCATGGATTAATCCATAGGCCTTTGCTAACTAACTATGTAAGATTCCAAAAATTGCTTAACAAGCTAACGACCGTTATCTATGGAAGTGACCGACACTTTTGTGTTTCTAACACAATGTGACGCCGTCACAACGATGATCAAGACGGTGTCACGAGATTCCAAGACGACGTCAAAGCACACGACCCAGCCCATTATCTAGAATATTCTCTTTCATGACGGCGTCACGATTAAAACGCGACTTTGTCACAACGATTTTCCTATATATACAAACCCGAATTTAGGGTTTTGAGTGTGTAACTTTAGAATAAAAATAGGGTACAAACCCTAGTTCGTTTAGCAGCTGTTAGGGACGAATTTAGGGCCTAAAAACCCTATTGTACTTCCTCCAACTCATGTTTTAATCAAGTAAGGTTTATTTAATCATTCAATATGTCTATGTGTTGTTTGATTCATTTATGTTCTTGCTTTATCTTTAACATGCTTGGCTAAACCTCCTATTGTGTTTATTTATGATTGTATAAAACCTAGAATGTAGATCTTAGTGGTGTTGCTTCTTGTGATGGATGTGCATGTTAGGCCTTAGAAAACTAGCTTTTGTCTGTATCGCTGTTGATATGTCTAGGGAAATATGATTGTGTAGAAAGGATACCATCGGGTAACAGTCTTCATACTACCTTGCCCCCTAATATGGTTGATCCACTCTTAATATATTTCACATGCACTTAGTGTACCCTTAGGGGCCTTGTAATAGTCTTCATACTACCTTGCTTGTGCGTTGCTGGCGTTAAGTTTTACATACATATAAAATAATATACTTATAGAGAAATTAAGGAAATCCCCAAGTAACCCTTGGACAAATCCACTCACAAAGATATATATAGAATACGTATTAAACCGGGTAAGTATGATCACCCGGGTCGTTATCCCCAATGACTAGTGAAATTGAAACCACGTTTTAAGTTCGGATCCTGATTTGAATGAAGTAAAGATATTTTGGATAAGCAATTACTACGAAATTAAGAAGTAACAAATAATAACAATTAAGCAAGTGAACTACTTAAAAAAATGTAAACTAAAATTTTACTAGATAAAGAAAAAGTGCCGAAAATTATCTAAAATAAAAGCCCTAATTTTTATCTTTTTATAAGAGTTTAATTAAACTAATTAAAAATCAAACCTAAATACTAGTTAAAATTAATAAACTTAATTAAAAACTTAACTAAAGATTAATGGTGCAAAATCCTAAGAAACTAACGGGGTAACTAACAAACTATCGGAGGGACTAACTGAAAAACAATTAAAATCACTCAAAATTAATTCAAAATGAAAAAGGAAAGAAGTTCTAATTAGCTTATGACTAGCTTAAGCTAATTAAGAAAAGAAATTAGAGCTAGAAACCCTTTTAAGCTACTAAAATTAATCATGAACTAGGCAAACTCAGAGAACAAAAGCAATAAGCAAAAATCTAATTAAGCTAAAATACTCAAATAGAAAACCTAGACTTTGAGCTACTGAAAACTTATAAAACTGATTATTATCTATCTATTTAATCTATAACTTCTACCATCTTAAGCTAAGATTGAAATTACTAACCTACTGTTTTTGGTTTTTTAAGCATTTTTGTGATTTTAACAGCTAAATTAAGCTAGGTAAATAAGCTAGAAAATGAATTTTAAGTCCTAATCTATATTAAGCTATAACTAAACTATAAGATGCTAAAAGATAAGCTATTAAATCCTACAATTGCTGGCTTAAATTGGGATTTGAATATCAGCAGTACTAACTAACTTAGTACTGCTGATGCAGAGTTCTTTTTAACAGCTGAAATGACTAAGAAAATAAGCAGTAAAATGAAAACTAAAACTTAAACTATATTAAGCTATATCTAAATTACTTCTAACTTGAATTTAAAAACCTAAATCCTACTTTTACTTAACTAAGAACTAGTCTAAAAGTGACAGTACTAACTGTGACAGCAGTACTAACTTTTTAGTTAGTACTGGTGCACTTTGCACAAGTGCAAACCAAGAGTGCAGGTTACCCTGGGGATTCTAATGCACTAAACACACTCCATTGAGTGTGTTAAGTTCAAATTTAAGCACACACAAGCCAAAGAGAACCTAGAATAAGAATAAGCAATCCTAACTTTAAACTAAGAGTGCCCTGGTGCTGGAACCATTATAATAAGCCATAACTTTTTGAAAAATGAAAATTAACTTTTGAAACCTCTTTGCCTAATGATTATTTGTGAAATCTAAGCTGACTTAAACAATTTCAAAAACTCACTTTGACTTTGGGAGGTCAAAGTAGCTTAAACCAAACACCCCTTTAAGACTAAGACAGTTTTGATTAGGCTACTAAATTTGAAATCTAGTAAACAAGTGCTTAATACCAGACAATTAACAGATTAAAACTACTTTAATAAGCATGACTTAACAACTAAATAAGCAATAATCTAAGACTTAAGCTATTTTACTATATTTTTGGTTTTTTAGAGGTTTTTAAGACAATTATATGAAAATCTATGATTCAAACTAAGAAAGTTAAAAACAGATAAACAACTATGATGATTTAGCTAGATAAAACTCAAATAAGCACTAATAAGCAAAGAGAATAAGCAAATAAGCAGATCTAAATATAGAAAGCAATGAGATCACTATTTAAAGCTAGAATAAAAGGAAATTAAAGAGAAACTTACAAACTCCTCTAGCTAAACAAGAGGACCAATAAAGGCAGCTACAAGCTCTCCTAGCTTATGAATAAGCTAGGAGTTAAGTCCTTGAGAACCCTTCCATGTTTGGTTCTCCTTCCAAAAAGCTCAATAATCCACAAGTGTAAGTTAAGATGATTAAAGGTTTAGATATGATTAATTCTGAATTCAATAAGCTCTATTTCAGCTTATAGACTGAAAGAGCTTTAAATGAGCTTATTAGCTTATTGAGACAACTTGGCTTATTAAGATAGCTTATGAAAAAGAAATTTGGAGAGATTAAGAAAAACTGAATTTCATTAATAAAAAGCTTTCTTACATTACTTAAAAGGAAAATTACAAGATTAAAAACACCATTAAGCTAGAAATTAAAATTTAAGCTACAACTAAATTAAGCTACGACTAGATAAAAAACTACATAGCGTGTGTGTGAGAGGTGAGGCCCTATTTATAGGCTGCCTTGGATCCTTCTAGCCTCTTGCCTTGCTCTCCAATCCTTTTAATCCTGGCCAATCATTTCTTCAATCATTTGAGCATCAATTGTGGCCGTTTGATCAAGCTGTGGACACCTGAAGATTGCCAGCGTGTCATTCTCTTATGGATGTCATTGTGCTTCTTTTGTGAGTGTTTTAGCACAAAAACCCACATTCCATTGTGCTTTCACCATTGCTACGTGGCATGAGCTTGATAGAGGGATACTTAGAGCCTTGATTTGACTAATCTCTCCCTGCCATCTTGTAAACGATCACTTGAATTGACCTAAGCACCCTTTAATTTCTATTTGCCCCTTGTTTTTTAACTAAGGGTGAAAAGGGGGACGATGGATGAATAGTAACTTTGGCGCCCTTTCTTTATAACTGAAAACGGTTAAAAGTCGTTTGACTTTTGGAGAATGACACAAATGGCCCTTGTCTTTCTTTTTCCCTTTTTCTAGTTATAAATAACTTAAAGAAATTGCAAGTTTAGCCCTTGTGGTTGTTATAAAAGGAAATGGGCTAAGTTAAGTGGGCTTTTGAGATCCGGGTGAGGCCCATTTAGAGGTGAGGGGCTATTTTTGGACTTTTGTAAAACTTTGATGGTTAAAATGAAATATTGTGGATCTTGTTGACTTTTGTTGACCAATGATTGACTGTGTTAGGAAAATATTGTAAACAGATTTAATACTGTTAGTATTAAAGTTAAGTCTGTTAGTTATAGTTAGTACTGATAGAAATAGTTAGTACTGTTAGTAATAGAAGTTAA